>CM040120.1:414162439-414343802 GCA_022559845.1 Amorphophallus konjac
GCTCCTCGCTCTCCCGAAGCCTCCCCTCCGCCGTGCCAAGACTCAATCGGAGCTCCAGCAGCTGGGTCTCTAGAGCCCTCCTCTCGGTCTGATCCCGCTGTCGCTCCTCCCTATCCCTCTCCCTCTCTCTCTCTACGCTCTCCCTATCCCTCTCTCTCTCCTCTCTCTACCTCATCGCCTCCCTCCTTGACAGCTCGAGGGCGATCCGCAGATCCAGCACGTCACGAGGGAGCTCATCAGCCTCCCGTCGACGCTCCTCCTCCAGCTCCATAATCCGGGCGTCACGCTCCGCCACCCGAGCGTCGCGCTCCTGCTCGGCACGAACAGCACGCGCCAGGGCCTCTCGGATCTCGGCCACCTGTCAAAGCACGCATGCACCGTAAGAGAACAGTGATAGAAGGAGGGCAGCCAGAAGGAGAGTCGAGGTCAGGCAAACGCTCACTCGAGCCTCGCGGTCACGCTCGGCCTCCTCAGCCCGAGCCACCGCATACGCCAGCTGCTCCTGGAGGGCAGAAACCTCCGGAGGAGGGCCCCGCGAACTGGAACCCGCTCCACCAGCCATCCCGGCTGCCGCTGTCTGGTGGGCCCGCTGAAACACAGAGCGAACGACAGTTAGAGGCCAAAGTATCAGAAAAATCCAGGTCACAAAAAATGCATCGCATAAACTCACCAGGATCTCCAACTCCTGTCGGATGGCCACCAACTGCCGTCTGGCGTCCGCCAACAGGGCCCGCAGGTCGGCGATCATGTTGTCACGAGCATCCTGCATTGCACATAAGTTATTGCCACATGCATATACATATAGAAAGAGTGAAGCATTCTCATTTCACTTACCCCTGCCATACCACCAAGGAAGAGGCGGTCCCCGTACGTAGCTTGATATCGTCTCATGTAATCTGTGCTGTCCTGTACATGGGACACCACTGGGACCCCGCCCTGCTGCCAGTACTGGTACTGTGCTGGGAAGCGCGTACGCCAGTCCACGACCTTCGCCTTCCCCTTGGTCTTCCGCCCGATGCGGGCCGGCTCTTCTACATCAACCCACTCCTGGGCTAGCCCCAACGTCCTCATAACCAGCCTCAGCCGAAGCGGCTCGATCTCGTTCAGGCAATGGACCCACACGTCTCGCCTGAAACGAGGAAGACCCGCTACAACCCAAGGCTGGCCAGCGTCGCCCATGCCCAGGTAGGGTCTCCACACCACCTGCATCACCATACATACATCATATTAGTTGCCATTCAGTCACATAAGAAAACACAAAAAACCATACGCATCATACCATGGCCTCGGGATACTCGCTCAGCTCCCGACGAAGTGACGCCATCTGGTAGCCGTGGGGTGCTGCAACCACGACCGGCCTCCACCGCCGCGCCAGAGGCACGGCCCTCCTGTTCCCATGCCTAGCCCTCCCCATCGGGAAATAGTAATAGCTCCACACCTGCATCCATCATACATCATTAGTATAATAATTGCATATTTAACTGTGGGAATGCATAAATAAATTGTGTACCTGGAGAAAAGGTGCGAAGCCACTGACTGTCGTATCTTTCTCCGAAGTCTGGGAGAGATCAGCAATCAAATGGGCAAGCAGAGCCGCTCCCCACGCGTAGTGCCCCACTCTGTCCAGATCCGCCAAGATCCCGAGGAAACGGCAGTGGATGCCATCCCCCTTCGTCCCCAGCAGAAGGCGGCCCAGGAAGAAGAAAAGAAACCTCCGAAGGTCTAGATCCACCAGCTCCCTCTCGCTCGGATCCTGGGTGAAAGCTGCACGGGCATCTCCCTCCAATCGTGCCAGAAACTCCACTCCAGTCTCGCTAACCCGCTGGCGCGGGTCAACGAATCCGAGCGCCTCCATGATCTCCACTCGGCCAACTACCCTACTGTCCCTGTCAGTCACACTCGTCTCTAACCACAGCAATGTAGACACACTAAAATTGACATCATTTTGAGCATATCTCCTATCGCACTGTGATGCCCCATTTGACCCTCAAATCGACTTATTTGAGTGGTTTTCCTCCTTTTTATTGAATATCCAACTTCCCCAAGCTTTTCACATATTTTTCCATTTTTCTCCAGATTTTTCTGAGCCATTTCTCCATTTTTTCGGGCCTTAAATCAAATGGGGGAAGGGACCTGGGCGTCATTTAAGTAACGCCCCGTCAGGGGGCGTCATTTCTTTAATTAGCGACCGTCTGTTCGGTCGTCAATTCTTGTTCAATTCCGAACTCCAGAAGCACCCCTTCCTTTCCTCACTTACACTCCTTTTTAACTTGGGAAAGAGTTCCTATAGCTTCCTAATATTGAAAGGACACTTGGAGGAAGGATCCCCCTTTCCATCCTACCAAAACTAAGTTTTCTAATTTTTTATAGAATTAATTCCGAATTTCCCTTCATTTCCTCATTTAATCTCTTTTTCCACTTGGGAAATGGTTCCTATGACTTTCCAAGGTTGAAGGGACACTTGCCTAATGTTTATCTCTTCCAAATTCCAACTAAAACATGTTTTCTTATTTTCTCTTGATTTAATTCCGAATTTCACTTCCTTTCCTCATTTAATCTCTTTTTCCACTTGGGAAAGGGTTCCTATGACTTTCCAAGGTTGAAGGGACACTTGCCTAATGCTTATCTCTTCCAAATTCCAACTAAAACATGTTTTCTTATTTTCTCTTGATTTAATTCCGAATTTCACTTCCTTTCCTCATTTAATCTCTTTTTCCACTTGGGAAAGGGTTCCTATGACTTTCTAAGGTTGAAGGGACACTTGCCTAAGGTTTATCTCTTCCAAATCCAACTAAAACATGTTTTCTTATTTTCTCTTGGATTTAATTCCGAATTTCACTTCCTTTCCTCATTTAATCTCTTTTTCCACTTGGGAAAGGGTTCCTATGACTTTCCAAGGTTGAAGGGACACTTGCCTAATGTTTATCTCTTCCAAATTCCAACTAAAACATGTTTTCTTATTTTCTCTTGATTTAATTCCGAATTTCACTTCCTTTCCTCATTTAATCTCTTTTTCCACTTAGGAAAGGGTTCCTATGACTTTCCAAGGTTGAAGGGACACTTGCCTAATGTTTATCTCATTCCAAATCCCACTAAAACGTGTTTTCCTAATTTCCCTTGGAATTAATTTCGAATTTCAACCCTATAAATAGGACTCCTCTCTCCCTTGTGTTAAGAGATCAAGATCAATTCGAGGGGAGGTGCTGCCGGACTAAAGGCTCAAGGAGGAAGACTCCGATGCACCTAAAAGCTTCATCCATGGAGTTCTTCTTCCTCTATTGAAGATTTGGAGCCTCTACATCCATGGAATTCTACATCCTCTTCTTCCTCTATTGAAGATCTTGAAGCCAATTGGAGAAACCACTAAGCCTTCCCCCTCCTATCTCTTATTTTTCTTTAGTTAATTGGATGCATCATTATTCCATCTCTTCCTTTAATTTCTTTTTATCTCCATGTTGAGATCTCCTTAGTGCAACACTTGCACACCTCCCTATTTGCATATCATTCATCATATCTCCCATACCCTTTTACATAGGGGTTTAAGGGCCAACACCCACAAGGTGTGTTCTTATACATGATTTTCATGCTCATCTTTATTATGAATTTGATGCTACACTCACCTTGGTTCTAATTCCTATTTTTATTTGTTGTTGTCTTTGATCTTTGCAAGGGTAATCAAAAAGGAAGAACTCTCTTCGTCGGCCGGCCGATTTGAAGAGAAAGGAAAGCACTCACAATCCCGCGCTTTTAAGGTATTTTTCGCGATCCCTCCATATTGTTATTGTTTATATCCTTTGAGGCCCTCGCGTCTCTGGCGATCACACATCCCCTTAGCATCCTACGCATGCTCCCCTTTTCTCCCTCTTTTCCCATTCTTCTTCTATTCATTTTTTCTTTTTCCCTTTTAATTGTTCTAAGTGGATTTCTTAGAATCTACAAATTGGCGATCACGGTGGGACCACCATTGTTTTTCTTTGATTACCCTTCCCCCTTTGCACCCTCGGTGCAACTCCCTTTGTGCTCCACATAGCACTTTCCTTTTTGTTTTATCACTTGTGCATCGCGTGCACATCCCCCTCCCCTTATGTGATTGCTAACTTGTTGGTTTTTAAAAAATTCCACTTTCTTATCTCTCCATCTTTTTAAAAAATTTTTTTTTGGATGCCATGCTTCATATTATGTTGATTGCTATGATTTGTATGGCCATGTGAGTGTTTTACCTTATCTTTCTTTGGTTTGGCTCATATCATGGTTCATACTTTCTTTTCTTTGTCTTTTGCATTAGGACTTGCATTTAGGGCATTTGGCTTGGGAGACCTCCTCTCTCTATATTAGGATTTCACACACCCCCTTGGTGAAGGAAGGACCCTCCATTGAGCATTCCGTCTCTTTGGATTGGAAATTCCTAAACCAAGCCTCCATAAGTCCCCGCACCCGTGGATTCCCTCACGGACACCGGGCAGGTTGTACCCTTGAAGTTCCCGAGTTTAGTTGGCCTATACGTGGTGAGAGAGTGTTCCTAGTTGGCATTGAAGTAATCATATTGAAACTAGGTTCCTCCCTCGTGTGAATCATTCCAAATCTTTGTAAAAAATCATTAATTCACCAAGGTTCAAACATAAAAAAAATCAAGGTAACCATTCCAACTTGTGTGCTTCTTTGCAAATTGTTTGCACATTAAATTGCTTACATAATGGCTTACTTTGATAGACAAAACAACATGTTCAATTCAATTAATGTTCATGAGGGTGATCAACCTAGCACATCTTATTCCCCTCAATTCCAACATGTTCAACATAATTCTCACCATAATTCTTTCAAAGGACCACGTCCTCACTCTTATGGTGTTGCCCGACCCATGGGCAATGTCCAATCCAATGGTCTTTTAATCCAATTGCGAGCCACTATTCCCTCGGGACCGTCTCCTCCCAATGATGAGAAGGTTTCCCAAATCATTCATGCATTAGATCATCTCACCCCTCAACAGATCCAAGCCCTTAAGGCCGCCATTGAGGGCGCATCTCATTCCTCTCCTCCTCCTTCTAATCCTACACGGGTGGCCCATCACCCACCTCCCTCTTTTATTCCTACACGGGTGGCCCATCACCCATCTCCTCCTATTCATTCTACTCGGGTGGCCCATCACCCGCCTCCTTCTATTCCTCCTCCATCACGGCCCCAAGGCCCATTTATTCCTTGCAATCCGGCCCATCCGGGTTCTTCCATGGGTCGGCCCGTTAATTCTTCTCCACGGCCTTTTTATACAGCCCCTCCTCCTTCAAGGCCCTATCAACCTTCGGTTGCACAGGTCACACCCCTCCAGCAAACTCTCCTTGACAAAATCACTCTTATGGAGGAACAATTAAAGAGGGTTACGAGCCCGCGGCCCGCTCCTCCTACTCCAGTTAATTCTCTTCACGCTTTCCTGGATGACATTACCAAGATGGAGAGTGAATGGAAAGATAGGAGAGATGATTATGACTTTGGCACTTCAAGCAATCAAGAGCCGACAATTGAAGAATCTGAAGCAATGTATGATGATGAAGCTATGCAGGCATCCCTTCCGAGTTTTCTTAACTTCCCGCTTCCTCCACTATCATTTGATGAACCCCCTGCTCAGGACAAAGCTACCATCCCTGATCCAACCCCCGTTTCCGAGACCTCTTGGTGTTACGATGATGGGTTGATACTCCAATCACCCACACCGGCGCATCTTGAGTCTCCTCCCACTCCTAACACCGCTCGCCCCGTCCGGAGTTTTCCCCGCACCAAACCTCCACCAGTTATACCTCCCCCAGTTACATGAACCTTCATATCATCACCCTCCCCTGAACCTTCCATCAAACCTCCACCAATGACACCTCCACCCATTAAACCATTAACCTTCACACCATCGGCCTCCATTGAACCCACCATTAAACCTTCCCCAATTAACATCCCACCACTTCAACCCTCCATTACCCCTTTAACCTCAAAACCTTCCACTATGCATATAACACCTATTCCACCACATAACCCTTCACCTTTACCCGTGGCTAATCCTGAGCAGGATTCACCCTTTTTTGCACTCGAGCCAATCCCAACTGCTTCCGAGCAAAGGGAGAAACTCGACGTGTTTATACCTCCGCCTCCACTTATCCTTTCTCCAACGCCTTTCATTACGCCCCCACCATTCATGGAGCCTTCCGCCTCTGCTTCACCTCCCTCTACTACTCGGAAGGGGAGTGCTTCTACAAACACTTGTGCCGAGGATGATCAAGAGCTGCGAAAGAAGAATTTGGCCATGGCCGCGTTATTCAAAATGCAAGAGTTCATTTGCCGGATGCCAATCCGGGTTATTGTGCCAGGCATGATTGAAGAGGCCAAGTCGCCGTCATGCCAAGCACTGATGCTGTGTAAGGGCCGGGCAGGGCACCCTCTGTTCCAACTTCCAAATCTTGAACCCCTGGGCAACATGATGCTTCTGAGCCCTACTTTCCAACTCCCTCACACCATTACTTTTCACCCTCCAAGGGAGTTGTCGTTTACTATTGAAGCTTCGTCATGGGCTTGTATTTCATCCATTAGGCCATTTGGCTGTATTCTTTCACTGCCGTGGAGGGGCAGTTATCTTGGTGCCGAAAGGCCTTCCGCTATTTCATCCACCTTCTTGTCTATCACATCTTTTCCATGGGCCATTCCCAGGGTTAGGAGGAGGATCTCGTCCTCTCGCCCTTCATATTCTCCATATTCTTTGCATCTCATTGCATTCGCGCATTCATTGCATTCATCGCATCCATCCCATTGCATGCATTTGCACCTCCTGCTTCCCGGGTTTCCAAACCCGTATCTTCCCCGCCTTCCGGCACCTCCGGATATTCCGCACTTCCCATCTTATTCATCTTCATCTTTTTATCCACTATCCCTGTGGCATCGCGTCCCTTTTCCTGCTATCTCCCTGGAACCTCCAGGAATTTTATCCCTCCTCTTTGGGCATCGCGCCCCTTTTCATCTTCTTCCTCCGGAACCTCCGGACTTTCCCCTCGGGCATCGCGCCCCTTTCCATTCTCCTCCTCCGGAACCTCCGGACCTTTCTCTCGGGCATCGCGCCCCTTTCCACTTTCCTCCTCCGGAACCTCCGGACTTTCCCCTCGGGCATCGCGCCCCTTTTCATCTTCTTCCTCCGGAACCTCCGGACTTTCCCCTCGGGCATCGCGCCCCTTTCCATTCTCCTCCTCCGGAACCTCCGGACCTTTCTCTCGGGCATCACGCCCCTTTCCACCTTCCTCCTCCGGAACCTCCAGATTTTCCCCTTGGGCATCGCCCCCCTTCTCATTTGCTACCTCCGGAACCTCCGAATTTTCCTCCTGATCCTCCTTCATTCCTCTCTCTTGGGTATCACGCCCCTTTCTATATTCTTCCTCTGGAACCTCCGGATTCTCCACCTGATTGTCTCCATCTTTTCCCCGGGCATCGTGCCCCTTTCCATTTGCTTCCTCCGGAACCTCTGATTTCTCCGTCTTATTCTCTCTATCATCTTCCAGGGCATCGTGACCCTCCTGATTTCATTCCCCCGGAACCTCCGGACCCTCCATCTTTCTTCCGATTCATCTTTCTACTCCTCCGGGACATCACATCCTTCATTTTCTTCTTCCTTTTCCATCATCTTTTTCCCTATTTCTCCCCAGGGCATCGCATCCCTTCTTTCAATATTCCTCCGGAGCCTCCGGATTCCTCCTATCATGATTCTCCTCCTCTGCCTCCGGACCCTCCGGATCCACCTCTTTCCATCTACCAATTTCTTCTTCTGATTCCTCCTAATTCTGGGTCTGACCCAACTTCTTCCACATCCACTGCCTTGGGCATCTGCCCTTTCTCCCATTGCTTCCGAGGCTTTAGTCCTCACCCCTCTTCTTGATTTTTCGCTTCTTCTGTAGACTGTTCCATGTGATCAGGGTCTCCGCGCCTTAGTGAGGGAGTTCTAGCCCTCGCCTCTTTTCTTTTCTCCTTATTCGTCTGAGTCTGGTTTGAGCACCACTCATTCTTGTTAAGCCACTCCCAAAATTCTTTGCTTCCAATCCTTTTGACTGCCAAAGAGGACAAATCCCACGATGATCAACCTCGCCTCTGACAGCTGCTTCTACAAAGGTTGCAAGGTAACATATTGGCGTAAGTACGCATTTTAATGATATCATTTTCTCATTACTTCACACATGATTTTCAAAATCAAGTGCTTCTTAACGAGATTAAGAGTGGTGTTTTAAACATTTATCTTAAGCTTTTGTTTAATTGAAATCATTCTCAAAAGAGTCCTTTAGGCTTATTTTTTTTGCAGCACCTCTGGTTAATAAAAACCCGTGCTGGGAATTCAACATTCTTTCCCTGCTTGTTAAGAGTAACCCTTAGCTGGGCATTCCACACACTTCACGGCGTCCTTAGCCGGCTCCTTTGGTTAAACACCGTTGCTACCTTGATCATGCCATGAGTATATCTGAAAGTCTTTTCTCTTCTTTACTCGGCCGCATGCAGGGGCAAGAGGTTGACGGATGAGATGACCAACCTTGATAATCCCCAATACGAGAGGAGTCTCAAATAGGGGCAGTCTTGACCCAAATTAAATGAGTTTTCATGATATATATTTCGCGAAAAGGGCTATTATGAAAATCAAGTCAAAATTTCGATAAAAGCAAAAGTATGAATTATGGCATGTCAAGAGTGGCAAAGTCCCCGCAGGGAAAACCCTGGTCGTATGCATGTAAAGGGTCTAAAAATTAAAGGCACAAAGCCCCGGCACAACAGACTACCTCTTTGAAGGGAACACCTTGGAAGGAATTCAAGTCCCGATATCTCCCATCCTGCACAAAGTTTATCCTCAATTATTCTTCTCTTCTCTCTCCAAGATCGAATGTTTCTCGGGTATGGCCTTGGTAGGGGCACCGTTGATCAAAGACGGTCGGTTATAGGATGCCACTTTCAATGCACGTCCAGCTTTGGGCAGTTTTTAGCGAAAAAGGAAGGAACAAGGACCCCTAGCCAGTGGTTCAAAACACCCTTTGATGCTGCATTAACAATGTCTAAGCCAAAATCAAACAAAAATTGAATATTTCCTGATCAAAATCCAACAAAAATTGAATATTTTCAAAAAATTCATAAAAAATCAAAATATTTTCAAAATCCACATAAAAATTCATATATTTTTCAAAACTCATAAAAATTTACATATTTCCAAAATCCAAAAATTTGCATTGTATTTTCTGATGGTGTTTTGCAGGAACAGCTTTGCAGAGACCAAAAGCACGGGATGGGTCCTCTCTCTACTTATTGCTATCAATCTATTGATTCTTTCTCGATATTTTCATGACATGCCACCAGGGGCATTTTTTTTGATTATCATCTCCCTATATCATTCTGATTATCATATCTCATGATTATTCATCTCCAAATCTTTTTTAATCAACTCCTGCTAATTTCATCTGATCACTCCGCCGATGGGCATTATATGAGATCTTGATCATTCATCTCCAAATCTTGATTAGCCAGATTGTCTCCTCATGATAAAACAACAAACAATGCTATGATTTGACTTATGCTATTCATGCCATATACATGCTATAATCGATGCTTTGATGATTGCTATGCTTAAATGCCTTCTTCATTGTTTGTTATCTTTTATATCTTGGCTAATGAATTTTTGAGCGCAGGATAAGAAGCTCTTGGTCCCGCCGACTGGGCATCATCATCAAAGTCCCACGGTGCTTGCAGCTCATTTCTCAGTTCCCATACTTATTGATATCACCATCTCCCTGTATGCATTCCACTATATGTTACATATGTTACTAGATTATATCAAGGACCTTGTGGCTTTGGTAAATCTGGGATTTGAGTTCCCCTTCATCAAAAACAATGATGATTCCAGAGAAGTCTTAGTCACACGGATAGGCCGTTGAGCCGTCCAAGACTGGGGACGATGGTTCCCTTTTACGAGTTGGTGCGTGGATAAACGGGCTTCGGCTTAGTATCAGCTCACAGAATTGGTTTCTTGACCCAGTCTGGGCAGTTTAACAATATTATCCTTGATTATATTATATTTTCATTTGTTATTTTCCCTTTAGCCCAGCATGCATTCATGTAGGACTTTGAATTAACGTTGGAAAATCATTCTGATAAGCTGATATTGAGAGTTGAATTGATCTTAATCTTTCTCGATATGAGATTTTCATTGCCGAATTGGATCCTCAGTTCGTTTTATCGCTGTTTTGGGTCTTTTCTCGAGACTCATTGTTTGGATTTTTATCATCTTATTTTTTTCAATCATTCCCCTTGATCCACCTTGGCTGCAGCACGTCCACATTGGCTGGTAACCGCTCCCCAATGGTGAAATCTACAGGTTTGTGACCTGGGGTACTTCCACCGTGCTGGAAGTTGATCATTTTATTTTATCTCCTTCGTGCACCGCGTGCACATCTCCCCTTTTATCCAAACATTGTTGATTTCGTTGGATTTCCCGAGATTTACTTCATCTCGAGCTTTTGATTTCATTCTCATCAAGTGATGTTGATTGCGTGTCTCATCACACCTTGGCATCTACTTTTCAGTTCGCTCTCACTTCATTCCATTCCATTCCATTCCATTCCATGTTGCTTCACTTCATTCTATTCTATTTCATTCCGTGTCACTCCCTTCCAAAGCAGATGCCAAGGCGGGGCAGCTGTAGACACACTAAAATTGACATCATTTTGAGCATATCTCCTATCGCACTGTGATGCCCCATTTGACCCTCAAATCGACTTATTTGAGTGGTTTTCCTCCTTTTTATTGAATATCCAACTTCCCCAAGCTTTTCACATGTTTTTCCATTTTTCTCCAGATTTTTCTGAGCCATTTCTCCATTTTTTCGGGCCTTAAATCAAATGGGGGAAGGGACCTGGGCGTCATTTAAGTAACGCCCCGTCAGGGGGCGTCATTTCTTTAATTAGCGACCGTCTGTTCGGTCGTCAATTCTTGTTCAATTCCGAACTCCAGAAGCACCCCTTCCTTTCCTCACTTACACTCCTTTTTAACTTGGGAAAGAGTTCCTATAGCTTCCTAATATTGAAAGGACACTTGGAGGAAGGATCCCCCTTTCCATCCTACCAAAACTAAGTTTTCTAATTTTTTATAGAATTAATTCCGAATTTCCCTTCCTTTCCTCATTTAATCTCTTTTTCCACTTAGGAAATGGTTCCTATGACTTTCCAAGGTTGAAGGGACACTTGCCTAATGTTTATCTCTTCCAAATTCCAACTAAAACATGTTTTCTTATTTTCTCTTGATTTAATTCCGAATTTCACTTCCTTTCCTCATTTAATCTCTTTTTCCACTTGGGAAAGGGTTCCTATGACTTTCCAAGGTTGAAGGGACACTTGCCTAATGCTTATCTCTTCCAAATTCCAACTAAAACATGTTTTCTTATTTTCTCTTGATTTAATTCCGAATTTCACTTCCTTTCCTCATTTAATCTCTTTTTCCACTTGGGAAAGGGTTCCTATGACTTTCTAAGGTTGAAGGGACACTTGCCTAAGGTTTATCTCTTCCAAATCCAACTAAAACATGTTTTCTTATTTTCTCTTGGATTTAATTCCGAATTTCACTTCCTTTCCTCATTTAATCTCTTTTTCCACTTGGGAAAGGGTTCCTATGACTTTCCAAGGTTGAAGGGACACTTGCCTAATGTTTATCTCTTCCAAATTCCAACTAAAACATGTTTTCTTATTTTCTCTTGATTTAATTCCGAATTTCACTTCCTTTCCTCATTTAATCTCTTTTTCCACTTAGGAAAGGGTTCCTATGACTTTCCAAGGTTGAAGGGACACTTGCCTAATGTTTATCTCATTCCAAATCCCACTAAAACATGTTTTCCTAATTTCCCTTGGAATTAATTTCGAATTTCAACCCTATAAATAGGACTCCTCTCTCCCTTGTGTTAAGAGATCAAGATCAATTCGAGGGGAGGTGCTGCCGGACTAAAGGCTCAAGGAGGAAGACTCCCATGCACCTAAAAGCTTCATCCATGGAGTTCTTCTTCCTCTATTGAAGATTTGGAGCCTCTACATCCATGGAATTCTACATCCTCTTCTTCCTCTATTGAAGATCTTGAAGCCAATTGGAGAAACCACTAAGCCTTCCCCCTCCTATCTCTTATTTTTCTTTAGTTAATTGGATGCATCATTATTCCATCTCTTCCTTTAATTTCTTTTTATCTCCATGTTGAGATCTCCTTAGTGCAACACTTGCACACCTCCCTATTTGCATATCATTCATCATATCTCCCATACCCTTTTACATAGGGGTTTAAGGGCCAACACCCACAAGGTGTGTTCTTATACATGATTTTCATGCTCATCTTTATTATGAATTTGATGCTACACTCACCTTGGTTCTAATTCCTATTTTTATTTGTTGTTGTCTTTGATCTTTGCAAGGGTAATCAAAAGGGAAGAACTCTCTTCGTCGGCCGGCCGATTTGAAGAGAAAGGAAAGCACTCACAATCCCGCGCTTTTAAGGTATTTTTCGCGATCCCTCCATATTGTTATTGTTTATATCCTTTGAGGCCCTCGCGTCTCTGGCGATCACACATCCCCTTAGCATCCTACGCATGCTCCCCTTTTCTCCCTCTTTTCCCATTCTTCTTCTATTCATTTTTTCTTTTTCCCTTTTAATTGTTCTAAGTGGATTTCTTAGAATCTACAAGCAAGTCCAGGGCACTCTCTCTGTAGTCGGGGTAGGTGACCCCGCTCACCGCCTCTCCGTCCACCCGTAGCTCGGTGATCCGAGCCACGTCCTCCAATGACGGCACCATGTGCCCCCAGGGCATCAGAAACGCTCGGCTCGGCGCGTGCCACCGCTCCCTCAATGCCTGGATAAGAGAAAGGTCGAGCCGGAAGGGCTCGATCCTAAGGAAAGCTCCAAAGCCCACGGCGTCCACACGCGCCCTCTGGAAGTCCGGCAGCCCACGGTATGCTGCCACCACTAGGGACCAGCTGATCCGTCCTTTCATCACACCCTGCACACCACAAAACTAATAAAAAATACATCAGCATCATGAATAATATTAAACAATAACACTGTATATACTACTTATTTATCTTATTTTATTTTTTAAAAAAAAAAATATTTATGTTTTTTTTGGAGGCGTCCAACACCTTGGACGCCTCCATTTCATTTTCTTTATTTTAATTTTAGAAAAACCCAAAAACAAAAACAAAAATAAATAAAAAATATATATATATTATCATGGAGGCGTCCCATGCCCTGGACGCCTCCTTTTTTTTTAATTCTTTTTTTATTATTTACAAAAAAATAAATAAATTAAAAAAAAGAATAAAAAAGAAAATGTGGAGGCGTCCAGGCTCCTGGACGCCTCCTTCCCTAACACCCAGCGTTCTCCACAGCCTCTCGTCCGCCCTTTTAACCCAGTGAACCAATAGAATGGAGGTCTAAGGGGCTTACCGGATCGTGCTCGTCCTCTGCCGCGTCGCCAGCGTCCACTGCAGCCTCCAAGGCCAAAGGAAGAGCCTCCTCACCCGCGGCAATCTCCTCCGCCGCAGCAGCCTCCTCGGCATCATCCCTCAGCCTCCTCGGATGACGAGCCTGTCGTTTCCGCTTCTCTGGACCCTGGCTCGATCCTCCTCGCTCCATTGGGACTAAGAATGGGTCGTCTGGGGTGACTGGGTCGTCAGAATGAACAGTACAAATGAGCAGGGGGTGAGGCCCCCCCATATATATAAGATCCACTTTTATTGGGGCGTCCAGGCGCCTGGACGCCCCCACCTTTTTTATTTTTTTTCAAAATTCAAAAATTTAGGGGCGTCCAGCCGCCTGGACGCTCCCAAAACAAAAAAAACTAAAAATAATAATAAATAAAAAGTTGGAGCGTCCGGGACCCTGGATGCCCCCAAAACAAAAAATAAAATAAAATAAAATAAAAATTAGGGGTGTCCAGGACCCTGGACGCCCCCAAGACAAAAAAACTTAAAAAAAATCAAAAAAATAAAAAATTAGGGGCGTCCAGGCCCCTGGACGCCCCCATAATAAAAATTTCAAAAAAATAAAATAAAAAATATAAGAGTGTATATAATCCAAACAAAAGAAAAAATACAAAGAAAAAGAAAAAAACCATAAAAAAGATAATAATAATTAAGGAGATAAGGGTCAAAAACATCCTTGCCAGGTTTTATTCCATCAGAAAAGCAGAATGAGCTACATCAGGGGCTTAGGCGCCTTAGGCCTTAACCTCCCCAGTTCGGTTACATAAACCCTCCACAGCTCACACTCTTCCCCCACATGCGCTAAGGCCTTTCCCGCAACACTTGTCTTCCAGGGTGCTTTGACGGCCTTCGCTTCCTTCGCGTCCGCTTCAGTGCCCAACTCCCTCTTCTTCAAAGGAACGATGCCAGTCGGTAGTGGGAACGAATGGCGTGGAATGCCGACCTGGAGGCAGCATCGATGCGCGTTATAAAGGACAAACTCGGTCGCGCCGATCAGTTGAAGATCAACTTCGGGAGAAGGCCTCATGAGGAGATCAAGCGAAAGCAAACATGCCGGTGCGCAAGTGAAGAAGCCTTGTGTCACGGTGCGAAAGTGAGACCGCCAGTCTTCACGTTTCTTCAGCCACGGAATGCGGTTCACTACAGTACCACCGAAGCCTAACACGTCGGCTATGTGATGAAGAGGGCTTTGTTGGAAGAGCTTCGAAGCAGTTGACATTCCCTCGCGGTGGTCGAATTTGAAGTGCAAATCAAGCCAGCAATTCAGGACAAGTGCGCAACCAAAAGGAGGCTTACCCATGCTCGAGGCACTAAGGCCACTATACAGGTAGGCGAGGACAGCGGGTCCCACCTTTTTCCACTCCAGATCCCGCAGATAGCACTCAGTTGGTCTTCCTCCACCATGTTGTCGGTATAAGGAAACAAAAGAGCACCCGCCAGACAAATGGTGAACCCCTTCATGATTCCCTCCAAATAGTCATCGTCTGGTGACCCTCTCAGGGCGTCCATGACCCACTCCGCAAGCTTTTGAAGATCGATCCCCTTTTGAGTACGGACCTTTCTGGCTGCGTCGGGCGGCATAAAGCTTCCAAGAACGCTTTCGGAAGTCACCCGTGTCAGCATCCGCATAGCCTTCACCTTCCCGTCACTCTTGAATTTCTTCAATCCGAGCAGAAGTTCCACCTCCTCGAGGAGGATGGTCACCTCGAAGGTCGGGAAAATAAAAGTGTGGGTCTGGGGATGCCAAATCTCCACTAGTGCGCCCATAGCCGCCCAGTCCATACGAATCTTCTCGTAGTGTTTGGCGTGAATAAGGAGCCCCTGCAGATGCCACTTCGAGAGTATGGCCCTCATGCCAATAGAGATGTTGGAAGTTAGCTTTGAAAGCCATGGCAGTTTGGAAAACTTCCTCGGGCCTGGGAAGAGTGGATATGGCTGGAAGAGAAAAGAAAGAAGAAGAAAGGAAGGTAGGAAGAAGAAGGTTCACGTGGAGAAATTTGAAATGAATCAGCTTACCATATGCAACATGATCGTCCCACTCAAATGACCCTCGAGGTCGGAGAGTCGCCTGATCTCACTGCTAGGCCTGCTCCTCTTCATAACGCGGGAAGACTCTCCTTCCATCCTGAAAATCTCTAGATTCTCCTCTCTTTCCTCTCCTGAGCTTCCAAAACCCACCTTGGTGCATTTGAATGAACTAGCCTAAGGGGAGTTCTTATAGGAAGGGAAGATCGCTACAGGACGGAACATGTCACATCAGTGGTCATTGTCAAAATTTTCTCTGGATCTCCTTTGTACTGTGGTGCGATTCTGCTATGATTCTGCTACTTCCTGATGTTGCTAACCTTTGCTAGTTTGTGCAGGTTTTACCAACGGACATCTTTGTCCTGTCTCCTGTCCCACCTTTCAATGGTTGGTCCCGCCATGTCATGCATCATAATATACGATACCTACGCTACTAGAACATGTCAAGGACCTTGCGCCCCGAGCGAATACGGGATTTGAGTTCCCCTTCAACAAAAACGGTGATGATCCCGGAAGAATTTGGGTTGTACGGATAGGCCATTAACTTGTGGTAGCATGGGGACGACGGTTCCATTCAGTGAGTTGGTGCGTGGATAAACGGGCCCCAGCTCAGTGTCGGCTCACCGGATCGGTATCCTGACCCGTTCTTAACAAGTTGACAATATTATCCTTGGCTATTTTCTATTTTAGTTTGTTTTAAATTTTTTATTTTAACCCAGCATGCATTCATATAGGATTTTGATTTATCGCAGAAGATCATTCAAGTGATTCGATTGCGAAAGCCGTTGTGCTCCAATTCTTACAAATATGAGATATTCCACTCCGAATGAAATTATGAGTTTCCTTGAAACAGCCCTACACTGCTCTTCCAAAGGAGACCCTTGTTTGGACAGACCCTCAGATATTCCTTTACTTTTTACCTTGTTTGACCCACCTTGGCCGCAGCACTTCCACATTGGCTGGTAATCGCTCCCCAAAGGTGAAACCTCCGGTTTATGACCCAGATACTTCCACACCGAGAAGTTGGTCTCTTTTTCATGCCTGAGCGCACATCTCACCCTCCCTTATTTGATCTCCGCCCAAGCAATCGTCAAGATTTGAAAGACCTTCTTCAAAGGTTGCCTCATTGAAACTCCAGGAAAGATACCAAACAGTAACGTCAAAAGCGTGTCTCATCACACCTTGGCATCAACTTATCAGTCCGCTCCCACTTCATTTCACTCCACTTCGATACCATTCCACTATGTGTCGCTCCCTTGCAAAGCAGACGCCAAGGCGGGACAGCTGTAGACACGCCATTCTTGACGTCTCCTGAGAAGGTCTCATATTACTATACAACGCCCCGCGACGGCTTACGCGTTTTAACTCACTTGAGTGCTTCCTTTTGTTGAGTCTTCTTCCGCCCTTTTCGGCATCCGGAATCGTCTCGTCACGGCATTCGGACGGCATCAACACCAGTCAGACGCGTCAGGAGTTCCGGAACCAAGAAGGGTGTCTGCCGGGCGGGAGCCGACTGAGGACCCGGGTGGGTCTTAATGGGGGCGTCTAGGCCCCTGGACGCCCCCATTCTTTAAATTTATTTTATTTTTGTTTTTGTTTTTTTCAAAGCCCAAAAATAAATAAAAAATATATATATTAATGGAGGCGTCCAGGCCTTTGGACGCCTCCATAAAAAAATAAATATAAAAAATGTGTGTAAAATGCCAGATAAATAAAAATATATATATATATTAATGGAGGCGTCCAAGCCCCTGGACGCCTCCATAAAAACAAACATAAAAAATTAAAATGCCAGCCTTGACATAAAAGACAAAACAAAAAATAAAAATAATATATTTGGAGGCGTCCAGGTCCCTGGACGCCTCCATCAACTCCCTCACGGGCGCCGGCCACCGAACGACGGTTTGTCGTGTGTGAAAAAAACCAAATTATAGAGACGTCCAGCCACCTGGACGCGCCCATTTCTGAATCACGAGGCGCCGCTCACAAAATCACGCGTTGTGCCAAACCGCGTGCGGCCGTCGTCGATTTTCGGTGGACCTGTTGTAGGCGTCCGGAGCCCTGGACGCCTCCAAAAAAATATTCCAAAAAAATTAATAAAAATAGAATAAAATATTAGTTCGGCCCTGATGGACGTGTCCAGGGTCCTGGACGCCTCCACCCTCCGGAGCCCTATAAATAGAGGCCCACCCCCTCAGTTCTAGAGGAACTTCGAAGAGATCCGATAGGCTGCCGGAGCCCAGAGGCTACCGGAGTCATTTTCTAACCCATGGGGTCTTTTCTAGGTGGAGGTTCTGCCGGCTTCTCGGGTGCCCACGCTCGCGAGAGGAAGGTCGTCTTCATCCACCGCGCTTCCACGCCATCCCTACGCTGCCGGAGCTCCGCCGGATTTCACCATCGGCACATCCAATAAGCCAATCCTTTCCTTTTCTTCTTAGTTCTTTTGCATTCATCATCTCGCATCATCTATCCCCTTCATAAGGGTGCCTCTTCTTATATACTTCTTACATCCATCATCTCATTTTCCTCCTACTCGAGTCCGAGAGGGGTTTAAAAGATAACACCAACCAGGTGTGTGTCTTGTCACCATTTCGTTATTTTTATCGCAAGGATTTGAATGCTACACCTTCATCTTTCTAATCCACTCGTTACTTGTTTGTCGTTGTTTTGCAAGGGTACCCAAAGAAAGCCCTCTCCGTCGGCCGGCCGAAGGGGGAGGAAGAAGTAACCCGCCATCTCCCGCTCTTGAGGTAGGCGCGATCACTTTCTTCATTTTGGGGTCTTTCGGCCCCTGGCGATCACATCTTGTTCTTGAGGCCAAGGCGAGTCACTTCCCCAATGGCCGTTTAAATTTTTGTTCCTATATTCTCTTTATATTCTGTTATATTCTGCTCATATGCTCGAGGCCGCGGCGAGTCACTTCCCCAATGGCCGTTTAAATTCCCGTTCTTATATGTTATATTCTTATCTATTCGTGTTCTCGAGGCCGCGGCGAGTCACTTCCCCAATGACCGTTTAAATTCTCTTTATATCCTGTCATATTCTTATCTATTCATATTCTCGAGGCCGCGGCAAGTCACTTCCCCAATGGCCGTTTAAATTCTCGCTCTTTATATTCTCTTTATATTCTGCTATCTTCTTATCTGCTCATATTCTCGAGGCCACGGCGAGTCACTTTCCCAATGGCCGTTTCAATTCCTGCTATTTAATTTCTGCACCATTCCCGTCCCCCGAGGTCGCGGCGAGTCACTTCCCGCTATGGCCGTTTAACCCCTATATCTTGCTATATCACATTTGTCACGCTCGCCCCGCCGGAGTAATCTCCCGTGGTGGCCCCTTCTCTTTTCTCTTATTTCTGTGTTGCAGCAAACGAAAAAGAAGGAGCCCGCGCGTTCCGCGTCCTCTCCGCCCCCCGAACCGCGTGACGTCGCTCACACATAGTGGTGGTGCCGGTGTATAGGGTTCTGGTTGTGTCATGACATTCTCAGGACTAGCTTGAGTTCTTTTTGGAACATCTTCCTCTAAGATTTCCTCTAACTCCACCTGATCTTTGACTTGCTTCCCTGCATCATCAGATTCTACAACATATCTGTCTTTGTACAATACTTTTTCATTGAATATCACATTCCTTTCTCGTATGATTTTTCTATTCTGATCATCCCAGAAATGATATCCAAAATCATCAGAACCATATCCAATAAAAAAACATTTCTTAGACTTAGAGTCTAACTTGTCTCTGTTTTCAGAATTAATAAGCACATAGGAAGTACAACCAAAGACTTTTAGATGTGAAAGAGTTACCTCATTTCCTGTCCATACCTCCTCCGGTAGCTTGCCATCCAAGGGGACACACGGTCCTCTATTTATCAGGTATGCGGCTGTACTCACTGCATCTGGCCAAAATGTCTTGGGCAAACCAGCATGAATTCTCATGCTTCTGGCACGCTCATTCAGTGTTCTATTCATTCGTTCTGCAACACCATTTTGCTGAGGTGTTCCTGGAAAGGTCTTCTGCATTCGAATTCCATTCAGTGCGCAAAAGTCTTTAAACTCCTTGCTGTCATACTCTCCACCATTATCTGACCTCAGACACTTGATTTTCAAACCAGTTTCATTTTCAACTAGAGACTTCCACCTTTTAAAAGTAGCAAACACGTCAGATTTATTTTTCAGAAAATAAACCCATGCCTTCCTGGTGGAGTCGTCGATGAAGGTGACATAATATTGTGAGCCTCTAAGAGATGATACCGATGAAGGCCCCCACACATCCGTGTGCACAAGCTCCAACTTTTCAGACTTGGATGTCCTGCTTACTTTGGAGAAGCTAACCCTTTTCTGCTTCCCAAATACACAATCTTCACAGAACCCGACATCTAGAGTCTTTAAACCAGACAACTTTCCCTTCGCCTGTAGTACCTTCATTCCCTTTTCACTCATATGCCCAAGTCTGCAATGCCAAGTTTCTGAATCACCATGAGAATCAGCCACTGCAACTGTGTCTCTTGTATTTGTTGTCATGTACAAGGTACCCATCTTACTGCCTCGTGCTATGATCATAGCACCTTTAGTGATCTTCCAGGAGCCACCTACAAAGGTAGTGATATAACCTTCACTATCAAGCTGCCCCACAGAAATCAGGTTTCTCTTCAGCCCAGGCACATGTCTGACATTATGCAACTTCCATGCAGTCCCATTTGCTGTCATGATTTTCACATCTCCCTTCCCCACAATATCCAAGGGTTCATCATCAGCAAGATAGACCCTACCAAAATTACTAGCAACATAATTTTCAAGGCAATCCTTTTGTGAGGTAGAGTGAAAAGATGCTCCAGAATCTAAGATCCACGATTCTATAGGGCTGTCAACACTCAGGACTAAGGCATCCTCTATTTCTTCTGTTGTTGCATTCACAGACTCTTCCTTTTGGTTTAGATTTTGGTTTCGATTTTGGTACTTCTTCTTCGGTGCTTTGCAATCTCTTTTCAAGTGCCCTTTCTTACCACAGTTCCAACAACCATCACCACGAAATCTCGACTGACTTCTTTCTTTTGACTTAGACCTACCTCGATCTTGACTACGCTGATTTGCTCGTCCCCTGCCTTCGACATTCAAGGCAGAACTTGATGATTCACTTGATTCTTTCCTACGAATGTCTTCGCTTAGAATCAAGTCTCGAACCTCATCCAGCTTCAACTTATTTGAACATGAAGAACTACTCACAGCGGTCACAGTCACACCCCAACTTTCTGGTAGAGAGGAGAGCAAAATCAATGCCCTAACCTCGTCCTCAAAGTTGATGTCCACCGAACTCAACTGACTCGTGATCAGATTGAACTCATTGATATGATTTGTAACAGAAGCACCTTCGACCATCTTCAAATTAAATAAACGACGCATCAAATATACCTTATTAGAGGCGGATGGTTTTTCATACATATTTGATAGCGACTTCATCAACCCTGCTGTGGTCTTCTCGTTCACGATGTTGAACGCAACGTTTCTGGCCAACGTCAACCGAATGACCCCCAGAGCTTGTCTATCCATCAGATCCCAATCTTCCTTCTTCATCCCTTCCGGCATCGTACCAGCAAGAGGTTGATGAAGTTTCTTCTGATACAGGTAGTCCTCCATCTGCATCTTCCAGAAACCAAAATCTTTGCCATCGAACCTCTCGATCCTGACCTTTCCCTCTTCTGCAGCCATCGCTCCCACTACTCCCCCGAACCATAACAAGGCACTGATACCAATTGTTAGAAACCGGAGTACCTGTAGAGATGGACAAACAATAGAGGAGGAAGAAAGAAGGGGGAAGGGAAGATCAAACCACAAGAACACTGGGATTTACGTGGTTCGGAGGCGATGTGCCATCCTACATCCACGGCCGCACTGAGATCTCTTATTTTGCACACAGTCACGATTACAAGGGATGCTGCCTTTATATATAAGGAGCCTAGGGTAACCCTCCTGGGTGAAATTACAATAATACCCCCCAAAATTTTCGCCTCGGGGCTCCGCCCCCGAACCCCCAGCCTTACAGGCAACGGGGAGCTACCCCCCTGCAACCCCCCGCCAACTTACTAATATCCGGATCAGACTCCACACTCCTCCAACATATCTGGTCTTAGATGGAAGGTCTAAGCCATTGTATTGTATCAATTGGCTCTGACTGAGAATTAGATACCAATCATGATGATATCATTGACATTGGGTTTATGTCAACGCAAGAATATCGGGTTTATCTGGTCTTAGACAGAAGGTCTAAGCCATTGTGTTGTATCGACTGGCTCTGACTAAGAATCAGATACCAATCATGATGATATCATTGATATTGGGTTTATGTCAATGCAAGAATATCAGGTTTATCTGGTCTAAGATGGAAGGTCTAAGCTATTGTGTTGTATTGATTATCACGGTGGGACTGGTGGATTGGTTCTGACAGAGAGCCAGATACCAATTACGGTGATATCGTTGACATTGGGTCTATGCCAATGCAAGGCAATAGGCTTATCTGGCTTAGATGGAAGGCCTAAGCCATATGGTTGTATCGATCGGTCCTGACAGAAAGACAGGTGCCAATCATAATGACATCACCGACATTGGGTTTATGCCAGCGCAAAGAGATTAGGTTTATCTGGCTTACACGGAAGGTCTAAGCCATTGAGTGGTATCGATCGGTCCTGAGGGGGAGCCAGCTACCAATCAAGGTGGTATCGTCAGCATTGGGTTTATGGCGACGCAAGGAGCTAATTTTATCTGGCTTAGACAAAAGGTCTTGATGTGACACGAGCCCTCGGACCTAGAATTTGCAAGTAACACAACAATTTAGGCAACGTGACACAAGCGGACTCACTCGCGTTGGCACACTCGGGTCCGTAGGAGGACCGGCGATGGCGGTGAGGGTCCGAGGTTGGACCTCAATGTTCCAAGGGTATGGCCAGCTAAGGTTGAACCCCAATGGGCCAGAGATGCCCCAATTCCGTGGGCGGCCAGCACGCCAAGGGCGTGGGATGTAGCGGCTCTCTCACAACTCGCTCCGTGGCGGACACTCGAATTGATTGATTTGGGTCGGGCGCTCGCCTCACCACCGACGGGCAACTAAGAACGATACTAAGCTAAGCAATGGTAATAAACCAGCAACGATGAGTGGCCAGAAGCTCACCTGATCAGCGTGGGGACGCCGATCCCGGCCGGAGACGAGGGCGAGCGGGGAAGCGTGGGCTACCCGCACGCCGCGCCGATGAAGCTTCAACCTGTTCAACTTAATACAATCACTACACCTCGCGCAGGAGGGTGACCTCGGGAAGGGATGATCAAATACAATCAAACACTACCTCCACACAGGGAGGGGCGGTAAGCCGGCCAGGCAGGGACGGGAAAATCGTCGGAGAACGGAAGAAGGAAGCCGAAGTTGTTTCCACTTGCAGGCTGTGATGGCTGACAGCCAGACGGTCCCGGGGCTGTAGATCACGTTCCTGAATTTTGCTGGAGGCGAGACCAGCGTGGGGTTCTTCGTATCTGGCACGCGGATGGCTCAGAATTTTCCCGAATTCTTCTGCTGCAGCTGCTGGTCCGGGTCGAGCGACGAACAGGGTGGCAGATTCTGGCCGCAGCAGCTACCAGATATGAACAGTCACTTGCAGAAGCTACCCCGGCCGCTCCCGAACCCTGAATCACGAGCCGTCAGAGTTTCTGGAATCGTGGTCAAGTCTCCTTCGCAGCAGAATCGACGGGGAAGCCAGATGAGGTCGGAGGAGACCAGGGAACCCAAGAAGGTGCTGACAGGTCGTAGCAGACTTGGGGAGGCCACTTGGAGCAGTCGGAGGAGAATCTCTATAACTCTGTCTCACGGAACCCGAACGCAGTTCCGCTTCCTGATCCTGGAAGAGGACAGGACGTGGAAGAACTTTGATGAAGAAGCCTTGGCCTGGTTCTGCTAGGGTTCACCGTGGCACAGCTTCCTTTCAGGTTCAGGTACTTAGTGACAGTAACTCGGCAGCAGCTACTTGATATGAACAGTGACTTGCAGAAGTTACCCCGGCCGCTCCCGAGCTATGAATCATGAGCCTCTGGAGTTTCTGGAACCGTGGTCGAGCCCTCTTCGTAGAAAAACTGACGGGGCAGCCGTCTGATGTCGGTACGGATAGGGAGACTCAGAAGAGTGGAGGCAGGTCGCTGCAGGTTGTGGGAGGCAGACCCGACCAGCCGAGGGAGAAAAAATGAGAACTCCGGCCTCCGGACACCGAACGCAGTTCCGCTTCTTGATCCTGGTAGAGGACTGGAGGAAGAAGAACTTTGCAGAAGGGCTCGTAGTCTGAATCTTCCGCCGTTTGTTGTGGTACAGCTTCAAATCGGGTTCTGGTACTCTGCAGGGGGAGCCTAGCGCAGTCAGGGGAGAACGGCTCTCCCGGACATCCCTGAACTCAGAATGGGATGAGATCACCTCGCCTGCGAAGCCGACTGGACGACCTTTCCAGAAATGTATGGTACATCTTCAGAGGCCGCCGTATGACTCCGTGACAGCTTCTGCAAGACGACTCTTTCTCTGCCACCTGCAGACTGAACAAAGGGGAAGAGAAGGGTGGAGGAACTTGGTGGGAGTAGGTGGGGGTTAGCAATGGAAGTGGAGGGGTGCTGATGGTGGGTGTGGAGGGATGTCTCTTGGGTGGTGAGAGGGTTTGAGCAGGGGAGAAGAGAGTCAAGAGGGAGGTGGGGATGGAAGGGGACGCAAATGGGTTTTGGGGGCAGGTGAAGGTGGTGGTCGGCCAAGGCTAAGGGAGGGAGTGAGGGGTTCGAACTTGGCTGGATGGGAAGGGCCAAGAGCGGCCTTGGGAGATGGAGGAGTTGTCTAGGGGAGGGGAAGGGGCTCTTGGGAGATGGGAAATTGCTTGGGGAAGAGAGAGGGGCACCTTGGAAGGTGGAGGGGTGCCTAGGGAATATGAAGAGTTGCTTGGGAAGGGGAGGGAATTGAAGGGGTATTAAGTGGCCTAGGGAAGGTGAAGGGGTGGAGGGTGAGGTGGCAGCTGAGGTGGCAGGGGGAGGGGGAGGTGAAGGGGCTAGTTCGCCCAAGGGAGGGGGAAGAGAGAGAGTGGGGTTCGCCCCCTAGAGAGAGAGGAAGAGAGAGAGAGGGGTTCGCCCCCTTTAGTGTGAGAGAGAGAAGAAAGAGCTAGAGAGAGAGAGAGAGCTAGAGAGAGGGGGGGCACAAATCTTGTGGCAAGTTTTTACTCAAAAATTCATTAGCTTACAACTGAGGGATTGGGGTCCTATTTATAGGAAACCCACTTTTACATATAAGACCTTGACTTTTAACATACTAACAGATAACCAAGGAAGGGGGGTGCGCCCATGGGCCTAGCCCAAAGAAATAGGCCCAATAGCAAGCACCATAGCCTAATGAGACTCGAACTTAGGGAAATGACTTAATAACCTAGGTACAAAACTCAAATAAAAGGTAAATTACATGAGTAGAAAATGAAAATTACATCATAGGACTCGAAATAACGTGGTGAATAAGATGTAGCTTAAGCGGCGAGTATCGGGATCCTCGATCATATGAAATTGCTGGTGATGTCCTCATCAGGTCTAGGCCATATTCTTCAGCTAAGACCAAGAAGGCCATGGGCGTCGGGTCAACGGTGTCATCGGTACTGGGATTGCACCGACGTAAGGAAATCAGGCTTCCCTGACAAAGACAGAAGGGCCCCCTGCCGCCGTCGCGTCGTCTTTACCCTGCGTAGGACATTTGGTCTTCACCTCTCCTCCACCAGCAGTTGCTTTTGGCTGGGGCACCGGCAGCGACGCCTGGTGAATGGGAAGAGGGAAGATAGGAGAGAGAGAGAGAGGAGAAGAAGGGGCACAGATGTCGGTGACGGCGACGGCCTTGGGAGCTCTCCTGGGGCTTGGCACCCAGATCTACCAACCCCTCGTGAGGGGTGCGTATTCCTCCCTCCCCCCCTCTTCATCTCTTCTTCCCGTGCTTCCTCCTCTACTTTGAGCTCCGCCGCGTCGGTCTTGATCCGAGATTCTTCTCTTTTTGATTTGAGGGAGGAGTTTGAACTGGTGTGGTTTTCCTCCTTTTTTTTTCAGATGGGATGGGCGATTGATATGGGGGGTGGTGTTGTGGTGCAGATCCGTGGGAGCACGTATTGGGGATGGGGTTGGAAATGTTCTACTCTGTTGCATCAATTGTTTTAAGGTCAAGGGAGGTTCCTGCTGGACGGTGATCATATTCACCTCTTATAGGGTGTTTGGTTGCTATTTTTTCCTCTTTTTTCTCTTAAATTTAAAAAAGAGAGTAAGAGATTCTATAATCCCGTTTGGTGTTCCTCTCTTAAATTTTAGGGAGAGAATCTCATCCCGTGTAAATCTTCCTAAATAAAAAAATAAGTCTAGACCAATTTTTTAAAAAAAACACCCACTTCGCCTCGGGACTTCCCCTCCCTCCCACTCGCGACCCCCCTCCCCTCCCACACGTCCCCCCTTCCCCGCAGCTCCCCCTCCCATCCGCCGCGGCCGGCGTCTCCTCCCCCTCCCCTCCCCTCCCCTCCCCCGCGCCCGCCGCCGGGCCGAAGCCCCACGGTGCCGCCGTCGAGGGGGCAACCCCAGCCAAGGTGGAGCGACCTCAGGCCACAAGACCTGTGCGTCCTCCGGCCAGACATGTGCAGACGTCGACGGGTGCTCGGTGTGGACCGGTCGTGCCTCCTCCCGCTCCTCCGTCAGCACCTCCTTCCTCCTCCGGCGCTGGCGATAGGAGTGCAGTGTTTGGTGGCGGAGAGGAGGGGCGGTGGTTGGCCCGGCGGTTGCTGGCCGCCGCGGCGAGGTGGCTGGGAAGGCCTCGATAAGCCTGTCAAAGGACGGCCGCAGCCTCCCCCTGCTCCGCCCGCCGGCCTCTCCCTCCCCGCAGCTCCATCGGGAGGCCCGCCACCACCCCCTAGTCCCACGCTGTCTGCGGCGAGCCCGCGGCGGCCACCACGGCCCCTTCCTTCTCCTCCTCGACGGCGATCACGCCTCTGGAGCCCTTTGATCGCTCCTCCCCGGTTGCCGCCACTGCAGACGACCTGGTGACGGGGTCCCTACCGGATGCGGCCGGCGCCTCGTCTATGCAGGTTGGGGACGATGCCGAAGGCCCGATAGTTTCTGATCACGTTTTTTACTCCACCCCTCTTGGTTACTTTCTTGTCTTCCAAACATGTACATCTAAAATTAAAAATTTGTGTTATTTTTGTCAAACGGTTGGGACTTCTTTTTATAGAATTCAAAAGTTGTGTTAAAAATCAACGAAACATAATTTTTGGGGAAGAAATAGTTTCTAAGAAAAAAATGCTCCCAAATAGCCTATTATACTATGCATTTAACGAGAATGTAAAAAGTACTTTTGGAGATAAGTTGATGGTGTCCCACCCGTCGTTGTGACGGAGAAGCTGGGTCATGCCATCAAATTTTACTGAAAGGTAAATTGCGGTTGTAAACCATGGCTGTATAGGTAGTGAGCCCATCCCATATTTCATTATTTCAACATAGTGAAATGCAGAATTTTTGGGTTACCTTCGGAATTTTTGAGATTCTCTTTTACGAATGATATCAATCTATATTGAACTGTTTTTGTCAATTTATGTATTATTTTAATTATAGAAAGTTATCTGCCAAATATATCTACACAAATTTTAAAAATTATGACACTATTGTCAAATATAAAGTGTCAACTTTCATCAATTTTAAAATTTTAATTTTATAGATAAAAATAACTTTTAAAAAATATTATTCCCAGACACCCTATTATTTCCACTGCATTCTTCCTAATCCCAGCTCAGATCTTTAGGGCCTCTTTGTTTCTCAGGTAAGATAAGGTGTTCGACTCTCTGGGTCGAACAAACCTTGTCGACTGGAATAAGAGTGACTGCGTGTGAGGGGAGGTGGTGGGTCCTGCATTTTTTCTCTCTCCTCTGTTAACAAACCTAGTCGACAGTTCGAGAAACAAACCGAGCCTTATAGAATCTAGGCAATGCACATGACGATCCTCCTTTTTCCTTAAAGAGTCTACCTTTCCCATTATGGAGATCTTTTCAATCATCATAGAGCCACCTGCTTATAGCTAGGTCAACCTGTATGATATAGTTCTTTATATATATATATATATATATATATATATATATATATATATATATATATATATATATATATGTGTGTGTGTTTATACATATATCCCCGATTTTCACATATTGCTATAAATACCCATGACATACTGCAAAAGATTGCAATTATGCCCTTCCATCAAAATGAGGTTAACTTCAACCAAATATACCATAAAGATTCACAAATTCTAGTCAAATCAGGGATATACATGCAATTTTTTAGCGAATTTAAGGGTATATTTATATAAATATAAGAACTTCTTTGACATATTCAATTGGAGTTGATCGCATCTCGACGTGAAGAGTATAAGTGCAATCTTTTTGAAGATGTCAAGGGCATTTATGACAATACATAAAAATTAGATGTTTATATATAAATATGACAGTTTACAGGGGTATATATACAAGAAACACCATTAATTCTATTTGCCTCATTGCTAGATTACCAGTGGATTCTCAAAGGACTCATGTAATGTATCATGCCTATCCTACAATTTTCTACACTTGATCTTGAAATTCTTGAGTTTCCTACAATTGACTATACTTATTAATCATCAATCTTCTGAGTTATGAGTTGGCTTGTCTAAATGTTTCTTATGTTTCTACGAATGCACCATCTAATTCTTCATAGAGAATGTTATTTTTCAACTTCATCCTGTCAGGAAAGATAGGAGGGATCAGATTTTGCCTCCGTATCGCCATTTGCCATGAGACCCATATCGGTCTGCTCATCATCTTCTAGACTTTTGATGTGCTTCTTCAGATGGACCATCACCACTCCACACGCCCACCTTTCTATCACATTATCATTCTTTTCCATTCCCTTTAGTCTTATGAGAGAAGGGGTACATATTTTCCCGGCAGCTGGTAGCAGCAAATGCTGGTCTCGCCTGGTGATGGTCAGGCAGCTTGCACCATCCCTTGCCACTGCGAATTTTCGTGCATCTTCCTTTTTTTTACGTTTTTTTTCTCTTTAAAGCCTTTTGATTATAATTGCAGCGTAAGATCTTAATATCTGGATATTGTTAGAACGTGTACTTGAAGCGGAAGCCATCTCACGAGAAGAAGTCGACGAAGAAGACGATCCACGGTCATGAACATAGGGAAGGGAGTTACGGAACCCACGTTTTCTCTCTGTTTTCCTTTCTCTATCTCACGTACTGTATGTGTGTGTAACCTAATGGGGAGTTGCACACTTATATAGAGAGGAGGGACCAGTCTCTAATGGGCTTAAACAGGAGCCCACCCATAATAGGATCCTAATGGACACTGAATGGGTTCAGTCCAATAACATATTCTTTTAACTGGACCTAACGGTGTGTATAATTGTGTGTGACCCAATCACAAGTGGATCATAATATTAAGATAAAACCCAACAGATATGATCAAAAAATATTTAAACAATTTTACCTCTGAAAGTTAAAAAGGAGATGGATAATTGTGGCTGCTCAGGAGAGGTCACCCTTTTGCGCATTGGGCAGTGAGAGGGCCATTTGGTTTCGGCATATCGCACGGTAAAACTGTCTATGGGTGCTTTAGTCATGTCGAACTGAAACGGCACATGCAGGTGCAGTCCGGATCTCGTTTGAAAGAGAGACATATATATATGGAACTCGGTGCAACAAAGTTCTACATAATTGGGTGAAGGGGACGATCTCCAATATGCCTTCCAACGTTCCCATATCTGCTCTGCCATCTTATTGAATACCGTATGCCAACTGTGTTTGCAAATTGAACAATACTACATTTATACATGCAACCTTTTTTTATCCGAGCTATATACCCATCGATGAACAGATGGCTAAAAATTTTAAAAGTAAATATTGGACATTTTAAATAAATTAAGAATATATGGTCGACCCATTATCTCATAGTCATTAAGGTGTCCGATAATTATTTTTTTAAAAAAAAATTCAGACATCCTATGGTTGATTGAATTGCATTGACATTAACTCAAGTTTGAGTCGACCTAAATAGGATTTTTTTTGAAATTTTCTTTTGGCATCTTCTTGCTATACTGCACACAATGCAGTAAGCGGAATTCGTGTGAGAGAAGTACTTGCTGCACACGGAGTGTGTAGCAACCTCCACACAGTTTCACTCCCATGTGTAGTTCAACCACTGATGGATGTGCTGCAACTTGAAAATACTTCGTGCACATCTTGGTGTGTAGAAAACATTGCACATCTTGTTTTGATTGGTCCATATGTCAGGAAGGACATTCGATGCCTTAAATGCTTTCGACCGCAGGCAACCCGATTTGCTCCTTCCTCGGCTCCATGCACTCTACACACAGACCCATGTATTTTGCGAAACTTAGACGGAGTGAAAAAAATCTGTAGATTGATGAAACATAACTCAGGAGTGAAAAATTGTCTACAGTAGTTTAAATGGTCTTTTAAAATTATTTTTCACTGTTGTGAACTATTTTTAGATTATTTTTCACTCCTACGAGTTTACCGACTATTTTTCACTCCCCTGAACTATCCTTCATCAATCTACAATATTTTTCACTTTGACTGAATTTAAAAAAAATGTATGGATATAGGTGCAAAGTGCATCGGGTTGCATGCGTTTGGAGCACCTAAAGCGCCTAGTGGCTTAATTTCATGTCACGTGAACTAACCAGGATGTGTAATCTTTGCTACGTGCCAACATGTTCATCAAATATTTCTCTTCCTCCATATGATCAGATTGAATTTGACTTACTGCACATTCAGATGTTTTGCACATCTTAGATGTGCAGTGTTTTTAATTTTTTTATTTTTTTAAAAAATTAAAATAGATTTCAAGATATCTTAATTTGGAGTGTAAATCATATCAATATTTGATTATCTAAAATATAAAACAAACTGATTTCTAAAAGAATAAACCAAACACTACTTATTTGATTTTATTTTTTATTTTTTATTTTTTAAATAATCTAACAGTGACTTGACTTGCACCCAAATTAAGAGAACTTAAGACCCACTTACCCAAGGTGTGCAGCAACCCTAACCGGATCAGATTAGGAAGCTCGGTGTGTGGCAGCAACCCATCGGTTGGCTCAGCCCGGCCCATATATAACATAAATGGACCAATGGCCCATGCACATTCTCATCTTTAATACATGGTCTGGGTGTGGGTTTTTTTCTTTTCTTTTTTTTTTTTGAGGGGGGGGGGGCTCCAATACTATGCTGACAGTATCCACACTCTACGGTACTGCCATATGCCATGTAGCGCATGATCATTGCTCGTAGGTCTTTCAATCCGTTTAAAATTCGAACCGAATTCGAATTCGTTTAATCAAATAATTATCCGAATAAAATATCTTACGGATAATTTAATCAGATATCGGATATCTAATTATTAATCGGATACGAATTCAGATATTGAGATATCCGTGTTAAATATTATCTGACCGAATAAGAATCCTTGGATAAGAATCTAAGTATACGCCTATTCTATATATAATTAACTTAAATCTTAATATATTATTTGGTTACTCTTTTTTTATCCTTTTTTATCTCAAAATATAATTTAAAAATAAGAAATCCACTTACACCTATTTGGTATGTTATCTCCTATTTTTTCGGATGAAGTCTAATCTTTTGATAACATCTCCCAAAATATAAATAACTTCCACTCTTTCTTTCTTTTTTGAGAAAATAATATTCGCCTCTCTCACACGGCTCACATGACTCACCTCTAAGTAGACCTAATAATTATCCGTTTAAAATTCAAACCGAATTCGAATTCATATTAATCCGATAATTATCCGAATAAAGTATCCGATGAGTAATTCGATTACTAATCGGATAATTCGATTATTAAGCGGATACGAATTCGTATGTAACACTGTTCGCTCCGTATCCGATCCGTTTATTGATTGAATTAGTTGGTGGGAGAGATGGGGTTGAAAAGCATACCTCATTACTTACGTTTTGAAGACTCCTTACAGACGGGTTACGTGACTTAAGGAAGGCTCTAAATCTCAAGAATTTTATGATATTTTGTAAATCCAAAAGAAAAATAAAACACGGCATTTGACTTTGAACGACGTCGGACCGAAATAAAATCCCAGCCCACTCCGTAGGCTGCGGTTGGAACCAGGTCTTGCATGTCGGCCCATCATCCCCCAGTGGCCCATCCCACTATAATAAAAATTAAATTCACCCCCGCTCACTGTCTTCGGCGGGACCGGGTGATGCCACATTTAAAAGCAATAAAGATCTCAATTAATGAATATGTGCATTTACAGCAGTGCCCACCTCCCTTACGCCCCCTCCCAATCTCTTAGGCCCTCTTTGACAACCGAGTTGTCGGGCGCCGGTCGGCTGACTGCGTTAATCACGGAGAGAGAAATCCCGCGTCCCCCTAACAGAAAGGCGTTAACCGACCCCGGTTGACTTACTCGACCCTCGAGATCGAGTAAATTAACCGGAAGCGATTAACAAAGACGCCCTTATTATTTATTTATTTATATATTTATTTATTTATGATCCCCTTGTCCTTCCCGGTTTCCTTTCTTTCTTCTTCGCCGGGGGTAATACAATTAAGGGACGGGGAACATATACGTATAACAATAAAGAGGGCCGGGAGCGGGAGAACACTCGGGCAAGAAAAAACCCCATTCTGGATCACAAACCGAACAACCACCCAGAGCGACGACTAGTGGAGCAAACACTGAATAGCTTCATAGATGACGTGTAGACAGGACATAAAACATGATGATGCTGAAGTTGATGTTCATGCTCATGACATGATGACGATCAGAAGGGAGGGACGGGAGAACGGACGGCTGTCGCGGCGTCCCATGTGATGCGGTGATGATTAAATAAATAATCCCCAGCGGTGGAGAGCTTCGCCTTTCTACTACGTACGTATTTGTGGGGGCTAAGGTAAAGCTAGGTAGCTATTTTGTTCTTGTGTGTGTTCTTAATAATTGATCCTCTTTGTGCATGCTTTGCTTCTGTTTGGGGCGGATGGGGGGCGGGGGGAATCACCTGAGATGATGGCGGTGGTGATGGAGGGGTGGGGGGAGGGTGCTCACTGCTCAGAGCTTGACGACGTCGGGAATGTGGACGGGGTAGCGGTGGATGCAGTCGGACCAGGGGCCGTCGATGGGGGTCTTGATGGTGCGGTTGCACCGCCAGACGGCGCTGTTACACTTGAAGCCGCTGCCGAAGGCGATCTGCCAGACGCGGTCGCCGCGGCGCATGCGGCCCTTGGACTCGATGTAGTTGAGCTCGTACCAGAGAGAGCTGCTGGAGGTGTTGCCGAAGCGGTGCAGGGTCATCCGGCTGGCCTCGACGTGCTCTGCCGAGAGGTCCAGGTTCTTCTGCAGCTCATCGATGACGGCGCGGCCCCCGGCGTGGATGCAGAAGTGCTCGAAGGCCTGCTTGAAGTCGGGGATGTAGGGCTTCATCTTCTTGTTGAAGATCTTGCGGCCGATGAGGGTGAAGAGGAAGAGAAGCTGCTCGGAGGCCGGGAGGACGAGGGGGCCGATGGTGGTGATGTTGGACTTGAGGGCCTCCCCGGCGATGGCCATCAGGTCCTTGGACAGGGAGATGCCCGAGTTGCCCTGGGGGTCCTCCTCCTCGTACACGCAGCGGTAGGCCTTGTCGTCGGCGCCCTTGTGGGTGCGCACGACGTGGACCAGGCGGTACTTGGCGCGGCGGCTGTCCCGGCGGCGGTTGGACAGCAGGATGGCGGCGCCGCCCATGCGGAAGAGGCAGTTGGGGAGCAGCATGGAGCGCTGGTTGCCGGCGTACCAGTTGGGGGTGATGATCTCGGTGGAGACGACGACGGCGTTGGAGTTGGGGTGCACCTGGAGGAGGTCGCGGGCGAGGTCGATGGAGATGAGCCCGGCGCTGCACCCCATCCCGGACAGGTTGAAGCTGCGGATGTTGCTGCGCATCTTGTACTTGTTGACGATCATGGCGGAAAGGGAAGGCGTGGGAGAGAAGAGGCTGCAGTTGACGACGAGGATGTCGACGTCCTTGGGCTTGAGGCCCGTCCTCTGGAAGAGTGCGTCCATGGCGGAGAAGATAACGAGCTGGGCCTCTGCCCGAGAGGCCTCCATGGTGGGGGTGGGGGGGAGGTAGTGGTTGGCCGGGGGGAGGCAGGTCTCCTCGCCCAGCCCCGACCGCTCCAGGATGCGCATCTGGAACTCGGCGCTCTTGGCGTCGAGGTTGCCGATGAGGCGGGTGTGCTCCATGAAGGTGGCGAAGGGGACCCGGCAGGTGAACGGGGGCTTGAACAGGGCGTAGTCGACCAGGTACACCGGGCGGGGGCGGGACATGAGGTAGACGGTCCCCGCCACCACCAGCGCGAAGGCCGAGCACAGGATGTGGATCAGGTCCAGCTGCAGGGAGCGCCACACGGCCAGCAGCTCCGCCGGGCCCCTGCGCGCCACCTCCAGCGCAACCCCCACCATCACCGGGATCAGCAGGAAAGTGAGGAAGTGGTTCACCAGGTATTGGTACCCCAGCTTCACGTACTTGAGCTTCACGGAGCTCGAGAACGACGGCAGCGGCTCCGACGGCATCTTTCTCTCCTCACAAGTACTCTCGTATAATTTCTCTGCCGCGCTTGTGCCGATCAGCAGGACCTTATCCGGTGGCTACCAACCTAGCGACCGCTTCAACCGAGGTAACCTAAGCCTTCCTCTCTTCTCTCCCTACCTCCTCCTCCTCCTTCTTCTTCTTCTTCTTCTTTTTCCCCTTTCTTCCTGGTGAATCCCTCTCCTGCTACGGTTTTTGGCAGGCGGAGGAGGAGGAAGAAGTGGAAGATTTAAAGGGGAAGCTCCTGGGCAATGAATGTGGGCGGATGGGCGGCTTAAATGAGCGGGTCCAAACACAACCTTCGCCATAGCTGTCTCTCTCTCTCTCTCTCTCTCTCTCTCTCTCCTTTGATGACACGCAGATCACCTTACTTACTGTTCAACCACCCGGCCCTCCACCTCCCATTGGCACCTCCACGCACGCCTGACGTCCGCATTGGAGTGCTACGCCCTCCTCGTGTGCCAGACTGCCATCACAGGATTCCTTGCCACGGGCGTCCCCTGGACCAGCGGAACACCTGACGTGGTCGCACACGGTTGAACCGTGGACGGGCGTTGGGACAGTTGGGGAAGAAGGAAAGCGGGTGATGCAACGTTAGGGTTTAAATATAAAGGGAGGAGGAAGGCGTTGTGGGTGCTGATCTGATTGATGAGGGTAGATGCATGATAAAGCGATGTGCTATGCCGTGGGAACCGTCTGATGGTGCACGGACGGCTGACGCCGGTGGGGTTGACCGCCTCTCACCTCGCTCGATCGGGAGGGTCTCAACCGGTTTGATTAATGGGTTTATTAGGCCAACCGTGTTGATGTGAATGATGGGCAAGATTTAAGCCAATCCGTTCATTGAGAGCCGAATTAGATGCCACAGCTTGCCTACCTTAATGCCACAGCCCCAACTACCCACGTTTGTTTTACTTCTCATACGTTACTGCTTTTGAAGGAGGCCTATAATGACATCAACATAAATATCGTAAGCCTCTTATAAGCATACTGTAAAGCTCCTGTAAAGTAATCCTATGAATGAATGAATACATTAGAAACCCCAGCGCAATCCGCTTTGTTTTACTGGTCTTTTAAAAGTACATGCAGTTACCAGACATGGGTTCAATCCGACACCAGATTTGGCAACCAGTTAAAGCGACAGATGCATAGATGTTTAACTGGATGAAAGATCAACAAAACTTTCCTGAAATTGAATCCATAGCCTTGGCAAACCTTTTTTTTATTATTATTGAAAGCTACTCTTGATTTTTTTTTCTAGTATGAAAAATATATATGCTTAGAGTGTGGACAATTAACTTGGAAAAATGTTACACTTAACACACTTTGTGATATTCTTTCTGTCGCACCCTTAATTTTCCTGCTACTTGATTTGAAAATCTGATGGTGGAGAGAGTGAAATTAAATTTGGCGCTCCCGAACGCCTGGGCTCAGGAGCACTGAGCTTAGGTCATTCACCCGGTCTCATCATACCATCTCTCACTAATTTTAGATAGTTGTGAAAATCAAACATTTTCTAACTACACCATCTTACTTTTATCTAATAAACAGCAAGTTGATGTTTCTGGTTGAAAGCCAAAACCAGTCCCCAAACTACATACATGGCTACCGAGACCTATCATCTTCTCCTTAAAATGACTGGGTTAAAGTTTTTAAAAGTCCAAAAATGTTTCAAATTAGAGGCTAGGCCATACACAGTCTTAATGGTTTTTGTTCTGTAGCTCCCTTGTGTAACAGAGGGACTATTATTGGATGGGAAATTTGACATACAAATGCACTCACATTTAGCATACAAATGTGCTCATTGATGTGCAAAATATGCAACATCTTGTCTCTCTGTGTGTGTGTATATAAATCTCTCTATCTAGTATCTATCCATCTCTCTCTCTAGAGAGGATAGATAGTTAGATAGTAAATTATCTCTAATGAAGTTTGAAGTTTTAATGGTAGGTTGTCTTGTGGGGTAGATATATATGAAGGATTGCCTCAACATCTCTACCACATAAGAATGGAAGTCTAGAGTTGATATTGGCGTTCTTGTAAAAACTTTCCAACGGTTAAGTTGGCACATCAATAAGAAATAATCTTGTTAAAGGCTAGGGAGAAACAGGAACAGACTCCTTCTTAATTAAAGAACTCTCCTCCTTGCTACTGTCACATGGGGCTAATAAGTCTCTTTGAGATGTTTGATACATATGGGACCTGTTCTAGAAAGGGCCTAGTAGTTAGCACATGCACAAGTTTTGTGGACCATCTGCATAATAAGGTTGTTGGCCGGGCTTATCCTAAGTCAATACTGCAAGTACAGTGACTCATGTTACTCGAAGCTTGCTGGTGCTTAGCTCACTCATTGCAAGTCAATTAGTTGGTTTGGGCTGACTTCAGATTTTTGCCCATTTTAGCTTTGGACAAACTAAATTGGATGCACATCATAAATTAGTTTGGACACCCCTAGGTCCTAGATCAGGGTCAACCAGAAATGAAAACCAAATAATGCTAAATCCAAGAATTAAATACACAACTTTTTTATGTCTTATTTGACCACATGTATAGGTTAAGGCTAGATCTCAAGTTATTCCTGGCCATCACTACACCAAAGAGGACTACCTTTCCCTACGACATGTACCTACAGTTATGTAAGTTGTAGGTATAGATTAGGTTATACTTACGATTTTACAGAATTATATGTTACCTACGGTCGATGTCGTAGGAAGTAGGGGCACTTTACCAACGGTTCGGTAGCACTGTAGGAATAGATGCTTGGACAAAATTACCTATACCATTTGTCGTAGGTAAGTTCTATATTACACCTATAGTTTAATGGAACCGTAGGAATTAGGTATCTATGCTAATATACCTACGGTTAAAGTCGTAAGTACGTGATATCTCGTACCTACGGTTTGTTGATTCGGTAGGAATGGCTTATTACATTAAATTACCTACGGTTAAAGTCATTGGTACGTGATATTACTTACCTACGGTTTAGTAATGTCGTAGGAATATGCCCAATTGGCACCAACGATTTTTTCCTTTGTATATTACCTACGGTAATTATCTTAGGTAAATCCTTTTTCTTACCTACGGTTTATCAGTGTGGTAAGAATAGGTATAATGTTGTTTTGGCGATCCTACAAGAAAATTTGTAATTTTCGACGGATAGATTCCGTCGGAAATACGTCGAAAATCCGTCGGTACTGAGTTTACCGACGTCTTTCTGACGTATTTCCAATGGAATCCATCCGTGGGAAATGCTACGTCGCTAATTTTTGACATATTATTTTTTCATCGAAAATTCGTCGAAAATTACCGACAAACAAATACGTCAAAATTTTCGTCGGTATTTATGTCCGTAATTAATAACAATTAATAATGAGAAAATTAAGTAATATTTTCAATGGAAACAACTCCGTTGAAAAATACGTCAATAATATATTCAATTAAATTTTATTAAAATTAAGGATTATTTTCGATGCACGCTTTTTCGTCGGAAATATGTCGGAATATTTTTGACTGTTCTTAAAATTAAGGATTATTTTCGACGCATCTTTTTCGTCGAAAATACGTCAGAATATTTTTGATGGATCATCGGTATTTCGTCGGTAATATATAAATTTTATTAATAAAAATTTACAAAAATTTTCGACAGAAAAGGTTTCTGTCAGAAAATACGTCACATTATTTTTTGACAGAAATATAATTCATCGATAAAACGTCGGTAATATTTTCTGACGTAAAACATATTGGTTGGAAATACGTCAGAAATTTCTGACGTATTTCCGACGAAACCTCTACGTCGGAAACCTATTTGTCGCCCTTATCAACCTATTTGTCACCATTATTTCCGACGGATAGATGTTTCGTCGAAAATACGTCAGAAATTTCTGACGTATTTTCGACTAAAAATCGTTTTGTCATTAATGTAAATTATGACAAATATGCGAAAATGTTTGACGTATTTCCGACGAAACCCCTATCCGTCGGAAATATATTTGTCGTCCTTATCAACCTATTTGTCACCATTAGCGACCTATTTATCACCCTTATTTTTGATGTATTTCCGACTTTACGTCATAATTTCATCAAAAAATTTCTCTTCATTTTTTATATATTTTAAATTTTTAAAAACCTGTTTAAAATTACAATTATACACCACACAACCTACACAACTCACCATAAAACACGCAATAAACAACATATATAACACACAATAGGATAAAATTTTGTCAAACATACAATAAACAGCGTCCACAACACATAACTCAATAAATAAAAAAAGTTACAGTTACATTAATTCAAATGTGTCATTTTTCACAATATCATTAAAAAAATCATCCTATATCCGTTGCATCATCCTCATTCGTAGCATCTCCACCATCACCAGTTACAGGAGGATCATACATCACCGAAAAATAATATTAAATAGAATTCAGAAAGTTCTTCCAAAACTCATTAGTAACAACCAGTCAGCTTTTATAAAAGGGAGAAGCATTCATCATAATGTTCTACTGGCCAATGATATAATCAGAAATTTGCATTCTAAGTCCAAAGGCAAGTTCATTTGCATGAAGGTAGACCTCAGAAAAGCCTTTGACTCTGTTAACAGAAACTATTTGTACTATCTGATGAAACAAATGGGTTTTCCCATCACTTCCATTGATTGGATATCAAACTGTTTAGATAGTCCTGCATTTTCAGTGTTAGTGAATGGCACACCATAGGATTTTTTCAACAGCAACAATGGGATCAAACAAGGAGACCCTTTATCACCCTATTTATTCACAATTGTTATGGAGGGGTTCACTTCCCTGATGGAGGAAGAAGCCTTGAAAGGCAATATTCGATCTCCTATAGCTAGTAATATGAAAGTATCTCAAATAACTTTTGCAGATGATTTGATTCTCTTCCTGAAGGATGATCCTAACACTATTAATCATGTTGGACCTATGCTCCATTGTTTTGCTAGTATGTCAGGGCTAAATCTAAACTCTGGGAAGAGTAAAGCCTACTTAGGAGGTTGTGTTTAGAACCGATCTTGGGTAATCGGTCAGCAAGGTGTGAGTGAGGGGGAGCTCCCTGTTCCCTATTTGGGGCTTCCTTTGATGTCCAAATCTATAAAAAAGGGAAATTTCACTCCAATAGTAGAGAAGATAAAGAGAAGAATTGATTCCTGGAAGAATATAATGCTCTCAAGAGCCTGTCATCTAGAGTTGATCAAATCTGTGCTCTCATCCTATTCTATCTACTGGGCAGCTACTTTCCTTCTACCTGCAGGTCTAATTGAAGAAATAGAAAGGATTCTGAGAAACTTATATTGGACAGGGCATTCTTCAAAATCAAGTTTACCTATAGTTTCTTGGAATCAGATATGCAAGCCTAAATCTGAAGGGGGACTGGGACTTAAAAATCTTAGAGAATGGAATCAAGCTTGTATGGGTAAGTTGCTTTGGGATATTCTCCAAAAAAAGTAGTCATTATGGTATTCATGGGTCAAGAATAAATACTTAGAAAAGAAGAATCTTTGGAACTACAAAATCAAGCATCACTATTCTTCAACATGGAAAGGTATCCTGCATGCTAGAAGCTGGATCAACACTCATATTACCTACTGCATTTCAAATGGACAGGATACGAATATATGGTCGGATCCATGGCTGAATGGAACCAGCATTAATCAGCTATTTGGAGACCACATCAGACAGGATCTAGAACTTGAAAAAACTGCTATAGTTGGGATGTTCATCTCAGAAGGGAAATGGAATCTCCCCACTGCTCTCTCCATGGAAATGGCAGATCTGTGAAGCCTTATCAATGAAGTTCAAATTCACAATGGAGGAAGGGATGTTATTAAATGGAAACATCTTGACCAAGCAGCAAAGACTAGCCACATTTGGGAGGCAATCCGTGAAAAAGGCCCCTCATTAATTTGTCTACCATGAGTGGATCTGGAAAAACTCGACTACACAAGTGGCTTCTCATTATTCATGGCAAGCAACACTTAATAAATTGCCCACAGCTGAGAATCTTCAGAGGAGGGGATACCACCTTCCTAGCATGTGTATACTATGTAGGAAAGCCAATGAAACTCAGGAACATCTCTTCTTTGAATGTCCTTATGCTCAATGGGTATGGAAACATATTCTTATTCGATTTGATCTTCAGAGATAGCCAGAGATTGGGCTGTGCCAAGAACTCCAGCAGCTGCAGCAGCAATTTCCAGGTTCCCGTCCAATGGTGAAACTTTCCAGAATTCTGCTTCGAATCACTATATGGAAGATTTGGGGGGAACGTTGTACAAGAATATTCGAGGACATGGTAGCAACCTCAAAAATAAATCTCCTCATCTAGATCCTTGAAGATGCAAGAAGCTATATTGAATTTCAAGGGCTGAGCCGGTTATCAAGGAGGGAGGAAACCATATTTAGAATGTTTAATTTAAATTTACATTAATTAAGCCCACGGCATGTGAGGTCCTGAGCTCCCAATATTTGACTTCATAAATGGCTCAGGTTAAGGGATGGCTCAAGGGCGTCTTAAGACATTCAGTGTTGAATAAATGGAATCCAATTACGGGCTATTAACAGATTGATGCTCTTATGTAAATTGTAATGCAATGAAGGTTGAGTCGACCCATTCGGTCAACCCAACCAGAGTAGTTGAATGTTATTTGGAGTTCTTGCTTTCTAAATGACTCATGTTACTAGTCTGTAGCTTGTGTAGTCAGTAACCATCATCCTATACATTGTCCTTTTAATACAATTTATTACTTATCGAAAAAAAATATTATAACTCTAAAGTCTACGAAATTAAAAGTTAAATTAAATACTCACATGAGAGGGTTGTGCTGTGCTGGAGAGTGCTCCCTGAGTCAAAATCCCCTCCTAGGAGAGGAGGGTAGCAACCGCCCAAGTAAGGCGTGCCTCCATGCGTTCCTCGATGCCGTCTACCTCATTTCGGACGATGGATCTAATATGACTCATAGAAGTGCCGATGGAGGGATTAGAGAAGGAACTGCTACTGGGGTAGGACGAAGCTGAGCCAGCACAAGAAGCTAGAATCGGGCTGGTGTCCAAGCTCTGCCCAAAACCGTACACTCATCCTTTCTTCGGTGGGCCGGTTGCTGCTACCCATGTCTCAAGATCTAGCTGCAGCCGCTGCGTCTCCTCCTCCCTATACTTTTCAGTCATATGCCTGTCATATGACTCCTGCAAATTAAATAAAAAATATTATAAATTTCATATTAATCAATCATATTTAAAAATTTAAATAGAAAAGAAATGTGTGTGTATATAATCTTACCACTACCGAGCGAGCTCTCTCGCTCACATACTGATCGGTCCCCTTCTATGGGTGAATTGTAGCAAATAAATCGTAGTACGAGACCGTACCACCCCTCTTCTTTTCCTGTTATATATGTTATAGAGAATAAATAAGGACATATAAGAAATAAAATATAATAAAATTAAGATTATTACTTACCAATCCCTCCTTCTGGGTCACGAATTAAAGGAAACAGATCCAGAAGTATGGAGATGCACGTCTGGATGACAAGCACATGCGGCTTTGGCTTTTGCGGATTTGGCCATCCAATTAGGCCCGGCCCATCTATCACAGAGGTCCTCCCAATGCTCCCTCCTCATCCATGCGGGGCTGTGTGCCTTCCAAAGGCCACGGTCCTCGCTCCCCCAGGCTAGAGCCTTGGCACGGTCCCGACAGCTGTGTAATTGATGTTTATAATTTATAGTTGTTGTGGCCTCCCATGCACCTCGAGTTTGTCCGACGTCAGCTCGCCTCACAAACTGATATCCTCGCTGTCAAGAATTCAAATTTTATAAGTTAGTCAATTGAAATTGTGGAGTTGGGAAATATGTAATTTAAAAGATTAAATTGTATTCCAGGAACTCGTCGTAAAATCGATCGCGGATATCCTGAGGAAACTTTCGAAATGACTTATATGGGCCGGTCACATGTCGCTCAATAATGTTGGTAATAAAACGAGAAGCGTCATTGGGCTCTATTTTATCCCTACAATTACAGATGTTAAAATGATAGCCAACAATTATATAGTTGATGGATAGATAACAAACATAATTCATGAGTTTAAATATTTACCCAGAGACCCAACATGGCTTGCGTCCCTCCTGCAACACCACCTGCTCACCCTCGAGAAGGCTAACAGCATCGTCTACCGGTTGTGTGCCCGGGTGGGCGGACGAGCCAACAATCGTAGGTGGTGTGCCCGGGTGGGCGGACGAGTCAGTTATTAAAAAACTATTTATTCAACACGTAAACATATAGAATTTTCATCATTTAACTAATAATTTAAATAAACATACCAGTAGAATGTGATGGAAGTGGTGTACTTTGTAGACCTGGTGCAGAGGCACTCAGACCTATAAAAATAAAATATCGTGAGCAAAACAAAGTGCATAATCACTACTCATTTATAAACAAAGTGCATAATCACTACTCTAAGAATTTAAATAAACATACTAGCAGTAGGTGGTGGGGGCGGTGTACTCTGTGTAACTGGTGCGGAGACATAAAATATCGTGAGCAAAATAAAGTGCATATTCACAAAATGACCTTATCTAAGAATTTAAATAAACATACCAGCAGTAGGTGGTGGGGGCGGTGTAACTGGTGCAGAGGCACTCGAACCTATAAATATGAAATGTCGTGAGCAAAATAAAGTATATAATCACTACTCGTTTATCTAATAATTTAAATAAACATACCAGCAGCAGGTGGTGGGGGCAGTGTACTCTGTGTAAGTGGTGCGGAGACATAAAATATCGTGAACAAAATAAAGTGCATATTCACTAAATGGCCTTATCTAAGAATTTAAATAAACATACCGGCAGTAGGTGGTGGGGGCGGTGCTGGTGCGGAGGCACTCGAACCTATAAACATGAAATGTCGTGAGCAAAATAAAGTACATAATCACTACTCATTTATCTAAGAATTTAAATAAACATACCAGTAGAACCCCTCCCATGATCACCTCTCCTCGAAGTCCTGGTACGACCTCCTCGAGCCATCTAATTGTTGACAATAATAAAAGTAGTGCATATTAGTCCAAAACTAATTACGAGGAGAGGTGGTAAGTAATAATGATAAGAAGTGCATACTAGTCCAAACCTATTCAATCATTATCTATTTCATCTTCAGATGCTGAAGATATATCAAACTCAGCCTCATCTTCGTCATCTTCCTCATTCTCACTAGATTCATACTCTTCCTCCTCAGAGGACTCCTCCTGCCCAACAATTACTTCATTTATCTCAGTTGGATAGACTTCTTCCACTTCGTCCTCTATAGATAACTGAAGTGGCTCGTCAGATTTGATCAGATGAAGATTAGAAGCAACCAACTCTGCAGTGTCACCCTTGTCTGATTGAAAAAATTTGGCACTAGAATCCTCTGAGACAGCTTCAGTCAGATCTAACACATCATTAGGCACAAGCCTTGGTTTTACGCTACAGACTGCCCACCAATCTTTATTCTTGGACAATGAATAAATTGAATAATACACTTGCTGAGCTTGTGCGGCCAAAATGAACGGCTCATAGGTATTCTACTTGGATCTATGTTTGACATCGATAATCCCATATATTGCGTCATTTTGAACTGAATTAGGATCAAACCAATGACACTTAAAAAGAAATATATAGTTGTCTTGTTCGGGATACTGTAATTCTATGACCTCCTCAAGAATACCATTGTAATAAAGTTCATTTTCATTGTATGTACTACCTTTCACGCATACGCCGCTATTCATCGTAGACTTATTTTGTCCATAATCACTGGTGTAAAATCTATAACCATTCACAAAAAATCCTGGATAGGCATGCACGACCTTCAAAGTTTCATAACTTATCACCCGGACTCTTTCATCAATAACATAACCTTCTTCAACCTATGAATATAAATCACATTACTTTTAAATTAGGCATACACCTCAAGCTTTGTGGAACTTAACTTCGGCACTTACTTGAGCTTTAAGCCATCTGGCAAAAGATCTCTCTCATTCCTTTTGAACCTCCATGTTATTGAGGCGTGGACATTGAGTAATTAATTCTAAATCAAATTGCCTGCAATGATGAATGCAACATCACCGTAAATGGGAGGAAGAACGTCAAGCAACTTATAAATTTTAGCACCTGCGGAGTTGAGGACTCACTCAACACAAGGTTCAATCTCAACACAATTCAGGAGAACATATATCTCTGCGGCCAAAAACTCTCTATCCTCTAATATGCAATTCGAACAACGTCCGAATGCACGTCCTAGATACTTAAATATGAACAACCGGTAGGACGAACCCACCTCTCCTCCATCATCATTACGTGGAGGTCGAGTGCGGCGAGTTTGAATTTCGGGTTCGAAGTACATCGAACAGAAGTTCAAAATTTCTTCAATAATATATGTCCCGGTAATCGAACCCTCTACTTTAGCCTTGTTGTGAACCTTCATTTTCAGGTCATGCATACACCTATGACAATAATTCATATGACAATGATATACAATGACAATGACAGACACATGTAACAATTGTCAAATAAATTATAAATATATAATGATTATCTCTCAAATGGATACATCCATCAAAATTATACCGGTCCTCCAACTTTGGCCTCGTATGGCAAATGGATAATCAGGTGCTCCATGGAATCGAAGAACGTAGGGGGAAATATCTTCTCCAATTTGCATACCGTCGTGACCACATTCTATTATATAGTTTGCCCATCCCCAAGTTTGAGTTCTGATGCACATAGAATCCTAAAAAACTGACTCAACTCAGTCAATGCTCCTCATATAGGCTTTGACAATATGTCACAGAATGTAATGGGCAGAAGTCTCTCCATGAACACATGGCAGTCATGACTTTTCAATCTATATATTTTTCCCTCATTGACATTCACACAACGGGCTATGTTAGACACATATCCATCAGGGTATCTTAATTGCTTCAGCCACTGGCACAGTTCATTGATCTGTGTGTCTTTCAACCATTGTTTAAAAAGGTTGTGCCTCAAGGCACTAAGGCTTAAGCCTCAAGGTGAGGCACTAGAAAAACGCCTTGAGGCATGCGCCTCATATCTTTTACTTGAGGCTTACGCCTTTCTTTGATTGAGGTGGTACGCCTCACTGCCTTCACCGCCTCAAAATATTTAATTGAGACCTGTGCATCACTTGAGAAGATGATGTAATGAGGTGTTATAGGATACTCTCAAAATTTACGTTTCTTTTTTATCCTTAAAACATAATTCAATTTTTTTTCTTGGTAGGTACTTTTTTTTAACAGGGAGGGGATAGTCGAGCTCGAACTCGGGCCATCCCCCATATGGGAAAGGGTGACAAACCAACTGCATTAGACAACTGGCTCATAATTTAGTACTTTTGGAATTATATGAATTTATCATTGAGTTGATATAACATTAATACACGACAATCACTATTATTTTTAGCATTTTTATGGTTTTAAGATTATTTTCTTCTCTATTAAGGCTTACGCCTCGTTGTGCCTTAAGACTTATGCCTTATGAGACTTACAGAAAGCGCCTCACAACCGCCTCAAGACCTTTTAAACTATGCTTTCAACACGTAAGCTACTTTAGGTTGCACACATTTTCCTTGTACCTGCCGCAACTCCAACTCTAGTTGTTTGTAAAGTATCTTCAAGTCCGCTCGCGCCTTGGCATTGTCTTTTGTTTTAGCTTTCATGTTCATGATGCTGTTGAACACATTATTAAAGACATTCTTCTCAACATGCATGATGTCCAGGTTGTGCTATATCAAAAGGGCTGACCAGTAAGGCAATTCCCAGAAGATACTTTTCTTCACCCAGTTGTGATCCTGTCCAAATCCACGATGATTTCATGTACTACCCGACAATTGCACTATATCTGGTAAGTTTTGCACCTGTGTCACCATTTGTCGACCAGACATCCGTTCCAAGTCTGCTTCATCCATTTGAACTGTGTTCTTAATGAATGAGTCCTTTTACCTTCGGAAAGGATGATCAATTGGTAGAAACCGTCGATGACAATCAAACCAGCATGATTTCTTACCATATTTCAGGACAAATGATTTGGTATCAGCCATACAGTAAGGACATGTCAACCTCCCGTGTATGCTCCAACCAGATAGCTAGCATTCCATATGCAGGGAAGTCACTTATTATCCACATTAATGCTGCCTTCATAGTGAAATTTTATTTTCTATATGCATCATAAGTAACAACTCCATCATGTAGACATGCCAAAATTGACATCATCATGAGTATATTTCATATTACTTTATAATGCCCCAATTTGACTCTCAAATCGGCTTATTTGAGTGATTTTCTCTAATTTTTTAGATTTTTACTATTTTCTTATTTTTTTGAATTTTTTTTAGATTTTTCTAAGATTTTTTTAATTTTAGATTTTTTTCAAATTGGTGTCTGCCCAGAGTGACGCCAATCCTTTTTTCTCTTTTTTTAGTTTTTTTTTAAATTCAGATTTTGTAAATTGTTGTCTGCCCAGTTGACGCTAATTCTTTTTATTATTTTATTATTTTATTATTTTATTTTTAATTATAGGAAAATTTAATTGGCGTCGACCTGGTATGACGCCAATTCTTTTTTAATAATTTTTTTTTGAGTTTGGGTGCTTTTTAATTGGTGTCGCCCCTGGACGACACCCATTCTTAAATGGGCGTCCGGAACGCATGACGCGAATTCTTTTGGTCATATTTTTTGTCAAAATCAGATTATTTTTGAATCTGCGTCTGTTTTGAAGGTCGCCCATTCTTTAATGAGCGTCCAGAACCCTGGACGCCAATTCTTTTCCAATTTTGGAAGATTTTAAACTTTCCATAATTTAACGCCAATGAACGTCCAAGGTATTGGACGCCCATTTAATGGGCGACCATGGTGTCTGACGCCATTTCTTTAAGGTTTTCAAAATTGCCCGCAGCACCTTCTTTCCTCATTTTGGAGTAATTTTCAACCGGAGAAGGGTTTCTTGTGGCTTTCCAGGATTGGGAGGACTCTTGCCATGTTTATCCCATACCAAAGATAATTATCCTAATCATTCTTGGAATTAAAATCATGTTTCTTCCCCTATAAATAGTCCTTCGCTTCTCTGTTCAAGATGCCATTTTTCAATGACGAAGGGGAGGTGCTGCCCGACTGCTGGCTCAAGGAGGAAGTACCCACTGCACATAAAGCTTCATCCCCTCGGAGGCTTCCTCCCGATCGTCAATAGAGAATCATCTCAGGCTCTTCTAATTCTTCTCTTTCTGCTCTCACTGCATATGTTTAGTGCTGCATGCATGCATCATATTCCTCTCTGTTTCCTCTGTTCTCAACCACGTTGAGCCTCCATCCGTGCAACGTTTGCACACTTTATCTCTTATTTATTTCTTCATATCATTATATCTTTTCCCTACCCTTTGCATAGAGGATTAAAGGGCAACACCCAACAAGTGTGTTCATCTCCATGTTTGCACGCTATATATATATTTCATTTGGGATTTGATACTACACCTTGGTTTGCTAATCCATTTCCTTTATTGGTTGTTATCTTTATTTTGCAAGGGTAATCTCAAGGAAGACTCTCTCCATCGGCCGACCGATATGAAGGAAGGAAGGAACACTCACATCTCCCCACGCTTCAAGGTATTATCGCGATCCCTCCTCTTTGTTATTGTTTATATTCATTGAAGTCCGCGAGTCCTTTGGCGATCACCCTCCATCATAGCATCCTACGCATGCTCTCTTTCCTTTTCCCCACCATTCTTAGCATCTTTTATTAGTTATTTTTATTTTAATCTAAGTGGATTTCTTAGGATCTACAAATTGGCGATCACGGTGGGACTCCTTTAGTTTTTTTTTGTTACCCCCTCCTTTGACACCCACGTGTGCCCCTCCTATTTTGCACTCACGGTGCATCTCCTCTAGTGCTCCACGTAGCGCTTTTTCTATTTATTCTTCCCAAGTGATAGTTGATTTATAGGTTTAAGATTCCACTTCTGTTATCCTAAAAAAAATTAGCGTCTAGTACTGTGGGCGCCCATTGAATGGGAGCCCGCTCTCCCAGACGTTCATTCTTATTGAGCATGCCATATATTTATTGATTGCCATGGGTTTGGGCGTGTGACATTTTATCTTCCATCGGTTCTATGCATCTTTCATAAGTCTCTGGCTAATTTTAAAAAAAAATGTGTCAAAGACAGTGGACGCCCATTCTTCAATGGACGTCCACCGCCGTTGACGCCAATTCCCTAAGTTTATCTTCCGCCATTCAACATGTTGCACTGTTCACAGAAATTCCTATCTCTATTTGTTCTTCATAACTTTCATTATTTCTTTTGTTGCATTGCCATTGTTCCTGTCACCCATTCTCTGAGTTTTCACATAATTGTCTTTTTCTGTGGATTGTTGTCTATCTTTTGCATATCATTGTTCATCCGTGTTTCCTCCTTCTCTTTTGCATTAGCATTTGCATTGGCACTTGCAGTTGGCTTGGGAGACCTCCTCTCCCTACACTGGTGAGGACACTAGAGCCCGAGTACGACTCGACTCAGCGAGCCGTCGGTATCGGACACGCAGCACGACTCGGTCGACACCGACCTCTTTGTGATTGGGGGACAGTCTGGAGTCGCCACCGGAGCCTTAATACTTTAGTACGTATTTTTATGCTTTATTGCATACTTATTTGGTCTATTTGGTGTGTATTTAGCATGTATTTGGTTTATATTGTTTTGGGTTTTAATATTGGGTCAATGGGAGAATAATTGGCCATGTATTTGTAATTTTGATTTATTTTGGTCTAATAGGGGATTAAATATATCAAGCCCCTTATGTTGACTTGGAGAGAGGGGCGCCCCCTCTTTTGTCTCCACATGGGGGATTTGTTTAATAGTTGTTTATCCCATTTCTCCATTATACCCTCTTGACCAAGGGTATCCTAGGTCATTTGGCTAGGTCTAGGGTTTGAGTATTTAATGTCTCTTGTGTCATTTGGACAAAATTAATGAAGAAAAATTTACATTTGCACAAGAGAGCCCAAGGGCGTCCCTATCTCCCCTCTCCCCCTTAGAGCTGGACTGCTCTGATTTCTATGGTGTGAAGTCATAAACTTGGTGGATTCCAAGTTCTATCACCTTTGCTGGATGTGATTTCCAGTCGCCGCCGCCTCCGTTCGTGCCGCCGTCGAGCCGCCACAACCATTTCTTTACCCTGCTGTCTAGGATTCCAAGATCCAGGACAGAAGCTGAAATAAAAGGTTGGTATGCCAAATTGAGTTATCTGATGATCTTGAAATTTTGATAGATCATCTCCCTCATTGTTAGCCATTCCCATTTTAAATTGCGTGTCAATCCGCCACTGTTTGATATTTTTCCCCGTATTTTAGTTCCACCCCTAACAATCTACCAATCAACAGATCTGCGGGACAATGTCTGGTTGTTATATTTTCCCCCCACCCTTAGCCATATCTAAAAATTCCCAAAAAACTAATACGTGTTCCTCACATCCCCCTCTTCCACCCATAATTTTCCCAGAGTCTAGATCCATCATTTTTATGTCGGTTAAAATTCAGTCTCAGGCAGATCCTGTCCTATCCTGACTGTCAGTAATCCGAGTTAGTAACAAAACCTTGGGAACAGTCATTTTCATTTCTAGTCCGTCTACTGGATGGATCTGAAATAATTATATGTTGTATCCCTTTGAGTCCTCTATCCAACGGTACCAATTTTGCCTCGATCCGACACCGGATCTAGGTGCAAAAATTCTTTTTGTGGAGGCACGCATTTTTGATCCGAGAACAGGCCAGCAAAGCAGTCCAGAACAAATACTTTGGGATAGCTTCAGCAACCGCCACTCCCCAGGGTCGACCAGGGACCATCCGCCACCGTCCCAGCGCATCGTTGCCTTCATAAGGTCCCAGGAGGCCGACGTCCATTTGGACGCCCGTGCTTGCTGTCCTGTCGGACAGAATTTGCAGCTTCGGAGTCGCAGCCCGCAACCACCCGACATGCCGCCAACACGCTGCCCGTCAACCCCGGAACGGCGCTCCCAGACCGCTGTTATGGCCTTTTACCTCCCTGCATGGAGTGGGTCGTAATTGTCTTGCTGTAATTAATTTACGTTTTGTACCGGGAGTGACGGTTCTCGGCCGGGAAGTCTTCCCCATGCCCCGAGCGTGGAGGTACACTCGCCACCCACTTTGTCTAGCTTGCTTATTTAGTATATGTTCTAGATGCCGCTGCATGTGAGTTGGTTATTTTCTAACTAGTTCATACTTAATCACCGCTGTGAGTTGTGAGTGCGTGACCCATCCCGTGATTCGTTCCGAGCACGAGAGTGAGCAGACCACCTGAGACTCAAAGCCTGTTACTCAACCGTGCAGATCGTCACGTTTCCCTCGCCGGGGATGATTGTGGGTTTAACGTTTCTTGTTTGGGGCATGATCGCCTCTTCTGGAGCTCTTTAGGTGTCACGTTGTAGTGTTGTTGTTGGTCGCGTTGTCCCTTTAGTCGCGTCGTCTCTTTAGTCGCGTCATCCTATAGAGTCCAAGGTCGCAACAAGTCCGAGTCGAGGCCCGTTGTCGTCCCGCATCAAATTGGTATCAGAGCCGAATTGAGTCTAGGGTAGTCGGTCCAAGGTGCTCCATTTCATCTGGTATATCCAAAGGTGTTCCCGGAACGATAGGCTACGCCTATTGGGAAAGGGGCACACTTGCGTGAGCGCGATCTTCGGATCAAACCTCCGCCTCGTACCGGATATTGGAGCCTAGGTCGTCTTCATTTTTGCATTAGTCAGACCATATAGGTCGTAGTGAGTCACCCCTTAGTTCCCTCTAGGTCCTCTCCCATTGCATGCCTACCCGTGGAGGTGCCCAGTACCATCGCCCTGATACTATGGGTGGACCTCGAGGAGGCAATCCGGGAGGTCGAACTCTAGATGACGTGTTCGCTCTACTCATGGAGCGCATGGATAGGTTTGAACAAACTAGTAGGGAGAACACCGACCGCTTGGAGGGCCGTCTCAAGACCATGGAGGACTGTGTCGAGGTCTCCGACATATCTATCCAAGGTCTGGTTGGAGGGGAGAATGTGGAGAGAGTCCCCCGCTGGGAGCTCTCCTGAGCTGTCCCGGCCCCTCCGGCGCCTGCTGCCCAGCCCGCCCCCCTTAGGGCTGAGGAGCGGCAGCCACGTGCCCCCGATGTTGAGGACTACGAGTCCGACAATGATTATAGGGGAAATGGCCAACGTCGTCGTGGTCACCGACCACAGAGGGATGATGAGGATGAGCGGGTCCTCAGGACGGTGCGAGCAGACCCTCCCACTTTTGACGGGTCCTTGGACCCGAATGTCTATCTTGATTGGGAGGCCGGCATGGACCGGTATTTCGAGTGGTTAGAGATGACGGACCACCGGAAAGTCAAGTTCGCCAAAAGGAAACTGCTAGGGCAGGCGTAGACCTATTGGAGGAACATGGAAAACCTGTTGTTTCACCGTCAGGAACTCCAGGTAGAGACGTGGGATGATATGAGGACCAAACTCAGGAAAAAGTACCTCCCTACCTCCTACCGCTAGCGTCTCATAGACAGATGGCAGAGTCTCACCCAAGGAGATCGATCCGTCTCCGATTACATCGCCGAGTTCGATGAGTACTTTCTGCGATGTGATGCCACAGAGGAAAGCTCCCTGACTGTTTCCCATTTTCGGCGTGGTCTGCGGCTACACCTACAGTATGAGCTTTTTTACTGCAAAGTGGACAAGTTGGAGGACGCGTACCAGGTGGCCCTCGAGGTGGAGCAATTTGAGGTGGAGTTTGCTCCTACCCCGCACCAGGGGGTCTCATATCAGCGTGTGTCTGACCTTAGGACCACGCTCGGTTCCTATACTCAGTGGCCTGTGGCCCGCCCCCAAGAACCCCCTCGCCAGGACCTCTTTGCTCCTAGTCGCCCCCTCCCTCCGAGGGATCCTCCCCATCGCCAGCAGGCACCTATCCTTGCCCCTAGACCTCCCCAGCCTGCCGGGCCAACTCGACCCCTACGTCCTACACCCCCGGTCCATCTTGTGGAGAAGGGTAAGGGGCCGATGGCTAGTGGAACATCCCAGGGCTTCGGGACACAGGGAACTTGCTATAGGTGTAGTGGGGTTGGCCACTATTCAGCCAAGTGTCCCACTCGGGAGTCACTTGTTATCTCTGATCCCTCTGCCAGCGACCCCACACCTGAGCTAGTGCCGATCAGTTACGAGGCTGATCAGGAATTAGCGGAGGAGTTCTTTGATGAACTAATGGAGGGAGAGCCTTGATGTTCCAGGTACCCAGCATCAGGGTGATGTATAGTTGGGTGTAGTCAGATGCATCCTAACTCAGCCTCAGGTGAGTGACGACTGGCGTCGTACCACCATCTTTCATATATTTTGTAGGCTAGGAGGAAAGGCCTGTAAGGTGATCATAGATAGCGGGAGTTACGTTAACGCTATCTCTACGGGCACTTTTAGGCATCTGGGTTTGACGCCCGTGGGTCACCCCGCACCCTATAGAGTTTCGTGGGTGGATTCCACTTCCATCCCGGTCATACTGTGATGTCTGGTGCCACTGCAATTCCAGGCTTACCATAATGAGATATGGTGTGATGTGTTGCCTATGGAGGTGGGTAGCATTATCCTAGGTAGGCCTTGGCTTTTTGATCGGGATGCCACCATTCAAGGTCTGTCGAACACTTGCACATTCGACCACGAAGGTCATAGGATCACCCTCCACCCCACTCAGCCAAAGGATCCTTCTGTCCGAGGACCAATCGACCCCAGCACTTCGACCCCTCCTAGTTAGGGGACGGTTGGTCCTTCCACCTCATCCTCAGCGCGGGCTACTACCGCTTTGACTACTCCTAGCACAGGAGGCCTCCCACCCTGGAGGTTAATGATGATTAGCCCGCGAGAGATGGAGCAAGAGGTGACCGGGGGTAGCCCTGTCCTTGCCGTTGTTGTCCGAGGAGTGGAGGATGTCACACTTGGGTCTGATGATGAGCACCCCCCGGAGATAGCTGTGATCCTACGGGAGTTTTTCGATGTCTTCCCGGAAGACCTCCCTGAAGGCCTTCCGCCTATAAGGGATATCCAGCACGAGATCGACCTTGTCCCGGGCTCATCCTTGCCCAACCTTCCCCACTACAGGATGAGCCCCACGGACCATGCCGAACTTCAAAGACAGGTCGAGGAGTTGATGAGTCGGGGATCTCTTAGGGACAGCAAGAGCCCTTGCGTTATTCCCGCATTATTGGCCCCGAAGAAGGATGGCATATGGCAGTTGTGCGTTGATAGCCGTGCGATCAACAAGATCACGGTGAAGTATCGCTTTCCCATTTCCCGATTGGATGACTTGTTAGACATGATGTCGGGAGCCACTATCTTTTCAAAGATAGATCGTCATAGTGGCTATCACCAGGTGCGGATCAGGCCTGGGGATGAATGGAAGATAACATTCAAGACCAAGGATGGTCTTTATGAGTGGTTGGTTATGCCCTTCGGGCTTTCCAACGCCCCTAGTACCTTCATGCGGTTGATGACCCAGGTTTTATGCCCTATGATAGGGGTCTTCATGGTCGTCTACTTTGATGACATTCTTATCTACAGCCGCACTAGGGAGGACCACTTAGACCACCTTAGGCAGGTGTGTGTCGTTTTGAGGCGAGAGAGCCTATTCGCCAAACCAAAGAAGTGTGCCTTCATGACTGATCAGAATACCTTCCTCGGGTTCATTGTGTCTAGGGATGGAGTCTCTGCTGATCCGGAGAAGATTAGGGCCATGTTGGCACTCACAATATAATTAACGGCGATCAAGCCTCAAAGACGAATGACACGGCCCATTGAAGCACAGAAGCCAGTAGATATCAACATATTGAAGCCCTCTCAAGCTGCCAGAGCCTCAGGTCACCCTGTATGAACACTGGGGACTTCACCTTAGGAGAATCGAGATGAATTCACAACCAACCTGCAGTGCGACCAAGCCTGCCCAATGAACTGGCATCGACTCCATCATGCCGCATACACTACACCCGTTATCCGACCAAGAACAATGGTCTACCCGGTGGCCCGCCACCCCATGAAAGACTCTCCTGAGATGGAAGAACTCCCTTGGCTCTTCAGAATGGAGGACCGAGGGCTCTGTCGGTGGAAGATCCCGATTACCCGGCATGGGTACGGCTTCTCGCCAAGTTGGGCCCGTTAGTGGCCGAATGATCACCCGGCCTGGGCAGAACTATCCCGTGTGTTACTCCACTCTCCAATAAGCTTTGAACACAAGCCAGACCGAGCTGGCAGCACAGAACATAGTGCCGAAAGCCGTGTAAGTGGAAAACCCGTGTGTTCGAACCAAAGACACTCGAGGTTTCAAGAAGGGTCATACGTCATCCTGACAGCTTCGACAAGGCTTCCCGTCAAGGTTTTGAAGAACGGCGGCAAGATGAATGTTCACGGCGACCCCCGGAACCATCCCCGGACTCACCGGCTAACCCGCGACAAGCGGGAGATGTTAATACGGCGCGCCCATTCCCAACGCGCCCCCCTTATTCGGCGCCCTCCTATTCCGGCGTGCTAAAGGTTGCGGAGTGCCCTTCCCTGGCGCACCATTCTCCGCGCCGGATTAAAGCTTCTAACCTGCTCCTATATATGTGTGGCTGCTCGACTGAGTGAGAAAGGGGGTTTTGGAGGAGGCAAATTAAGAAGAGCAATAAAAAAAAGAGAGAGAGCCTGAGAGCCAATCAGACTCCAGTGAGAGAGGGTTTCCGTGGCGAGAACAGGGTTCTCACCGAGCATCCTTCGCCGCCGTCTTCCTTTCTCTGCCTGAAGCCCTCCGGAGTCGGAGAAGAAAAAGGGAGTCCGATACTCTGTTCTGAGCACAGGTGGGTCGTCTACGTTTTCCCGGCCGTCCTCCGATTTGTTTCCTCTTGATCGAATGTAAGCGGGAGGGGGTGGCGATGATATGAGCCATTCCCCCCCTCCTCGCCATCTCTTTGAGTTGTTCTTCTTTTGTAAACCTCTCTGTAATTAGAAAATGGTGGCTATGCCACGATGCCGACGCCGGATCTGTAATATATGTGTTAGCCTCCCCCGTTTATGGGATGATGGTATGTATATATGGATGTGCTGGTGGATTGAATGTTCGACGCCTCGTCTCTTTCTCCAACTTCTATCTCAGTCAGTGTATATGTCAGTTTTCTCCCGCGCACGGTTTCTGATTCTGGTTTCTCCGACTCCGAATATGCCCTGGGACACCATGGGCTATAGAGATGACCCCTCCCCGGGTCCTTCACGTCGATGCCGTGGCCGTGTCTCACTCGATGGCATATGCATCCTTTGTGGATAGAGTTGTGCCTGTGCACATGTCTCTTCCCGCTTTGATACGAGGTCTGATCTCCATTCCCTTTTCTCTTTGCACTGCTCTATTGCTTAGAGGAGTTGGAAGTCACCTCCAGAACAGTAGGACCCGTCTTGTGATTACTGCATTCCAGCCACTCGAGCATATGCGTATGTAGCTAAATCATCCTATCTACATATCAGCTACCTCTCTCTGTGACTGCTACTTGCCTTCTTCTCCGTGAATGGTAGTCCAGTCTCGTGAGCATCAATACTTTAACTTTATGAGTGGTAATCTGTCAATGCCGAATGTCTTCTTTCCTCTCGTCTGTGGTCTGTAGCCTCCGAACTATCCTGGCTTCGTTGGCTTTGTCCCATAAATCCGGGGAGGGGGACATTCCCCACTGTTTCATAGACCCGCCAATTGGTCAAAAGGGGGGGCTCCACCTGCGAGTGATGGATGCTCCCAATGGGCCATAGGGCGAACATTAACAGGGGCTTCAGCCCAATAATCCAAACCTACAGCCCTTCTGGACCCTGTGGTAACCAAGGGATGCGTGCCCCTAGTAGGCTAGTCCTCGGGGCTTCTCTCCCTAATGGTCTCTCTCTCTTGGATATAGTGCAGGCTGTAGGTTGCTCACCCCTCGTAGGCCAGCCCTCGGGGTTGTGGCTTCCGTCATCAGCTGCCTTATCCACCTGTTTCAACCCACGGAGGTAAGGTGCCCCTTGTAGGCTAGTCCTCGGGGTATCCTGTCCGATTGGGATTTGCTGGCTGCCACCATGCAGACCGGCTGATTAGGGGCTTACTCCACAAGTGAGTATGACCCCGTTTCTCCCATGCAATCCTTCAGAGACGGGGGAGATGCTGCCCAATTTTTGGCAGAACTATTTTAACTAATAAGATCACTTATGTGAATTGGCCCCAATAAAACACATGTTCTAAAGTAACAAACCCTAGTGCTCGAGTATGAACCTCGCACTAGCTCATAACTTCGCTCCCGGAGAGCTCTGGACTCCAATTAAACAAGCAAGTAGCCCAATTAACTTCAAAACCCTCAATAACATCTTAATAAACCTAAATGGCTTCAAAAAATCATCAAAAATTAGTTAAAACGACGCGGCCCTAATCTGGCGCTCCTTAATACGGTGCGGTACCCCCCCGCGTCGGAATAGCTTTACACTCATAAAATTTTGTTTTTAAACGGCCCTAAACCGGCGCGCCCTAAACCGGCGCGCCCCAAGCCTACCGCGCCGGTTCAACAATTGTCATGGCCGCGCTGGACTAAGATCATTTGTCTACGCTTGGCCACACCGGGGAAACCTATCCCTACGCGTGGTCGCGCCTGTCTTGAAACATTATGGTATTCTAATCACTCGCTCACCCTCGGAGCGATCCTCGCCTCCCATGGTCAGGATTAATAACCCTAATCAATAATAAACTAAATAAGGAAAGGGGCTATTCAAGCCCGAATCATCTTATTATCATGCTTTTACTACCATGTCCGTGAGCGTCATGCTTTCATTACTATGCTTGTGTCAGCACCTTCGTCTCCCCTGACGGAGATTAATGAATTTGATCGACCACTGTGCATTTTCATGACTCTACTGCCACGCTTAGCATAATCATGAATATCATGCATGCATGCCTGCATAGACCCTCGGGTATATCAAATGACACTGACGGGAGTCCGGGTTACGCCCGACCGAAAGTCTTTGCTATGCGCGATGGTGGTCTTCGGACCTATGTCCTCCGCCACGTATCGAGGGTCTCCAACCTAACGAACCATGCCTCCCCTGCATGATAGATAAAGAGCATCTCATGTGACCTCGTCACACCCATACTCTTGCATCTTGTTTCGGCCTCGAACAGCTCGCTATCTCGGTAATTAATTAAAGGTTTTCTCCCTTATGGGGGATGTAGTTAACGCCATAGCCTTTATGGTATGGCAGACTGCTGGTCCCGATCCGAACCTCACTCTCGCCCCACAAGGGTCAGAATGAGCGCACAATAAACTTGTCACTCACGTGACTGGCACGCCTGTGCGATCAACTAACCCGTTGGTTATCTGTTAACTAATCGGTTGCTTGATCGACATAATGAAATACCCCCGGGTACAATAATAACAAAAAAAGATAGATATAAAAAAATGATCAAACAAGCTCTAGCACGCCCGGTGGGATGGGTGTCACCTTTCATCTCTTTGCTGAGATGTGCGGCCCCCGAGGCCCTCCCGAAGACTGCTGATCGTTTGTTTATCTTATATGACAGGCACCCAATGGCATCATCAGGTCTTGCTGCTGTTACTTTCGGCCCCACGATCGTCGCCGGCCATGCTGAGCACGGGTACCTGGCGGTACCCACTATCTTGGGATCGTGAGAAGATGGCCCCTAGGCCAAAGAAATTCAAGCAGGTTTGGATCCCTAAGAAGACCCAGCCCGCCTACCAGGTCACACCAACCCGTCGCCGCCCTGCACGTGACGGAGTGAGAATGGAGAAGGAAAGGGGCCTGGCCCCAAGGAAAGAAGAGACGGTTGTGGACCCTCCACTCCGTGAAAGCTTCAGGGCCTACGCCCAACAAGCCAACATCCCTACAATGGGAAGAAGATTCCAGCAACTCGCCGGACGAGCCCGGCTTGCTTATGTCCCTCCCATCGAAGGTCGACAGCTATCCCCAGTCCTACATCAGGGATTGATGTAAGAAGAAATGACCAACATGGTCAGGAGTTACTTCAGGGGTCTAGGCAATCCCTCACTGGGACAACAATGGCTACTGTAAGCAGCCGTGGATGAAGAAGGCTACTGCCCATCGACGGCAGTTGAAGAAGAAGAAGAAAGAACGATGACGTCGTCGGTCGACGACATTGGCTACGAATATGGCTTCGATGTTAAAGCCAATGAGACCGCCCCTCGGCGGGAAGAAAGAAAGAGAATCTCTATGTTTGAGAGATTAACCATCCCGGAGCATGTAAGAAGGAAGGTTCATAGATAAAGGAGAAGAATACAGATCTTCACTTGTAACATGGCTGGCATACCCGGTCAATATGGAAGGCTGCCAGAAGACCCTCACGAGCTGGCTCAATTGGCCGAGAGGCTAGGTCCGAGCACTCGAATGGTAGAAGCTGCAAGAGAACTAGTGGCAGTGGCTAGAGGGTAGCAAGCACTAGCCCATGTCCAACAATGTAATGAACCTACTGTCCTGACCGCCAATGTGGTGACAACGGAAGAAGAAGAAAATGTTCTGCTCGACATCCTACCCTAGGGTACATCGGGGGAGACGACAGAAGCTATTCCCAGCACTACGGCTATGGATCCGGCCGTACTAATGATACTACAAAGGTATCGCCAGGAGATAGAGCTGCTGGAGAAGCAATTGGTGGAGAAGACAGAACAGTCTTTCGCCTCTAAGCAACCTGAGACGCATGGCGAATCGTCACAGGGAGCCATCAACCGGAGTGACCCTTCGCCACGTTATGCGGCACCCCAGTCGACAGAACCAAGCTTGGCAACAACTCAGCAACGCCCACCACAGCCGCTGATCCCGCCCGTACTACCACAGGTGCACCAAACACCTCCATTACTGTGCCCTCCTCCCAGGCGACCACCCTGGTCACCCCCTACCTGCAGCCGGCACATTTCTATCCATAATCGGTTGATCCAACCATCATGAGCAAGATGATGGTGAAAAGAATGATCGAGCTGAAGCTCGCGAAAAGAAGTGAAGGCGACTACGTCACTGTTGACACCCGTTTTATGCCGATAAGTTGAGTCATTTTTCTTACTCCCATTTGTTGATGCCACGAGTTGTCCATCACTCGTTGGGGCTGTTTTCAGGCATGTTTTGGGCCAATTTTATGGTTGCCTCCCTCCTTGGTTAGGTCCAAGTCGATTCAGGGCTTAATAGGCCTTGGTTCTGGTTGATCGGGCTTTTCTATAAAGTTTCAAGTGTCCATATGCATGCACGGTTCATCCATGACCGCTCAACTCATGTGCGGTTGACTGTGGACCGTTTATAAATTTTGGAGCATTTTAGTTAATTTTTTGAATTTCCACCGACAAGCTTTTATGCGGCCCTCTCCTAGCCGTTCAACTTGATGAACGGACTGATGGCGACCGCTCATTTCTCCAGAGTCCTAAACGTCGCTGGCTTTCAGATAATTATCTAATTATCTTATTTATTTTGATTTTCCACCGACAGGACTAGAACGGTTTATCTTTGGCCGCTCTTCGTTTGAACGGTCTCATCGGAGCCGTTTATCTCCGAGAGTCCAACGGCGAATGTTTCGGTCAGTTCAACAGATGATTTGGGATTATTAATAATTTATTTTGAATTTCCACCGACGGGGTTGGACAGCTAGTATATGGCCGCCTATCCAGTTGAGCGGTCTATCGTAAGACCGTTCATCATGTCGATTATTGAATTTTAACAGATTTTATCCCTTTTATTCGTGGTTAAACCCTCAACTTTGTCCTCGGTTTTCTCCGTAGATTCTCAACCAAATCGGATGAGATTTGATCCTAATGAAAGCTGAGGATATTATCTTCACTCTATCTTTTGATATCTCGGATTAATATCCATTGGAAACCCTAACTTCGGGGCTAGCATTCTAGGCTCTATAAATAGACCCTAAAAGCCGGGCTTGAAAAGGGGGAAGATTTTTGGTCGACGGTGAAGCCCTGCCGCATTCTTGAGTGACCTAGCACCAAGGAGGGAGGCTTTCTACGTCCATACAAGCCTCCGGTTCAGGGAGTAGTCGAGTTTTGAGTCTTTTATGTTTGATTGGTTTTATCCTCTTTGTCATTGCATGGATTATTCCTATCACTCTCTCCCCATGTTTTTCTTCATCCTCATTACCAAGCACACATCCACCCATGTTTTTTGACACCCTAGGGGTTCAAAATCCCCCAGGTATCCCCATTTCCACTTAGTGACGTTCATTCCTTGTTATTTTGACATATACTACACCATTCAGTTCTAATCTAGGTTGTTTCTGTGTGTTTTTACATTGCTTTTACAAGTCAGCAATCCTTAGCACGAGGCCCATCCCCTCTGGCCGGCTGGAGAGGGTGGAGGTTGGACCCCTTTGGACTTCTGACTCGGTGGTCTTGCGTAGTTCTACACGGTCCGTTCAAGAAGACGTGCGGTGTAGGTTGGGCCGTCCATCTTCGGTAGCGTCCTTAGGCGGTCTATCGTAAGACCGTACATCCTGTAGGCGGTTCTCCGTGAACCGTTCATCGTCCCAGCGTTGCAGTCAGGCGAGTGTCTCTCCCTCTTTCCAAACCACGGCGTGTTCATCACATTCCGCGCTTTGGTGGCGATCATGGTTTGTTACACTTCCCCTTTTCCTTCTCTCTTCATCTATTTCTCATGTCGGATATGGTAGAATAGACATCGGGAAGACACTTGGAAGGAACGTAAGGGAGGGAGAAAATATATCTACACCCTTCTTTTGTGGCAATCACGGTGGGACCCCTAGTGCCCATCGTGCTCGTGATTTGCTGACCCCTCTTTCGTTGTGTTAGTCCCCTTTTGGAGTGATTGCAGGTTAGGTTGCGTTTTCTGCCTTCTGGAACGTGAGCGGTTCTCACAGAGCCGTTCATCCTCTGGGCGGCTGATCATCCACCGTCCTTCCCTGCGAACATCGCCAGTTCTCCTTCCAACGTCCTGTCATATACGGCTCCCCATAGACCGTCCCAATCGTCGAACGGCCTGTTCCTGGCCATCCATCTTTCTGGCACAGGTACGCTTCGGTTAGTCTGGTTGTCATTACACAGTTGCTGGAGGTCCGTTCCAGAGCTTACGCGGCTGTCAACGGACTACTCTTCCTGGTACGTTTCTCAGCTCTGCCATCCTTTATTTTCAGCATTCTGTGATTTTTCTTTTACAGTTGTTCTGTCGTCCTGTTGCTCCCTGGATTATACGGTCATGTACAGACCGTCTGTCCTGTTGAGCGGTCTCATACAGACCATCCTTGTTGTGCTACAGTGCACCCGTAGTTCATTTTTGATTGTCATATTCCATGATATTCATGATTTTTGGTGCTGGTTGTTGATCTCCCCCTGCTCCCATACCATTGCTGCATGATTGATTTCATTACGTATATCTTTTATTGATCATTGATTGATAGTTGCTAGGCCAGATTTTGCATGAACTCCGGTGCACATAGGATTCATGCATTTCATTCACATCTAGTTGCATTCCTACTGAGGTAGGGTTTCCTCTCATCTCCATACTCCTTGGAGCCGACTAGGGGACCTTGCCGAGGACCTCCGTAAGTCCCCGCGAGCCGTGTATTCTCACACGGATGCCGGGCAGGTTGTACCATACCACCTCCCAGTCTAGGGTCTGCATTCATGCGAGAGAGAGTCTTTTAGAGTCTGCCAGTTCTCCATTCTCACCCTGTTTAGGTACCTTGTGGTCGAGTGAATTCCCATTTTAATTAATCCACTAAGGTACTAAAAGAGAACTTATAAAAATCTTCACGCATCACTTGGAATTTGTGTGGGTAATTGGCTGATTCTTTTCTCATCTCTCTTCTCCATTGTATGTTTCATAGTGTCGTCATTTGCATCCTTTTGTCAGATTAGGCTTATTTGGTCTAGTTCATCTTCGTGTGTCTCCATTTAGCTGCATTTGTCTTAGGTTCATTCCCATCCTTATGTTCATTTAAAGTTCATTGTATAAAGTCTCCATTTTCCCCATGGACCACTTCTCCCCTGTACCTTATTCCTATACTTCTCCATCTTCTTACCCCCGTGTGGATTCCTCTACCCATGCGGGCCCATCTCCTTATTCCTCCATTAGACCCTATTCTTTAAATGAGCCTTCTTACCCCGCCCGTGCTACTGTTAACCCAATCAATCCTCATTCTTACATACATGATTCCTCCAGGCCCACGCATTCCTCCATTCTTGGAATGGGCTTTCCTTCTTCTCAGGTTGGGTCCCCTTATCTGGCCCATCAACATTACCCTGGTCTAAATTCGTCATCTCTTGCTCAGGCTGGCCCATATCCTTCTCGGACTCTTCCTATCGAGAAGATGTTCACTCAGGCCCAACGCCAGCTTGATGAATTACAATGCCGAATCAATCCTCCAACTTCTTCGGATATCCCACTTGCCTTCCAAGGTCTTCAGCTTCCACCACGTTCACAGATTCCCGCATATCGCCGCTATGGTGGAGTTGGTGACCCCTATGTCCATTTGAAGGATTTCCTCTATGAGTCGGCCCAGTTCCAGCATGATCCACGCTTGATGGCCTATTTGTTTGGCCTATCTTTAGAGGGCTCGGCCAAGGATTGTTTCTTCACATTGTCGCAAGAGCAGATGATGAATTTTCAAGTCATCCAAGCAAGGTTTATTCAGCAGTACCGAGACCAGGTTGGGCCCAGATATTCTATGGTTGATCTGGCCCAAGAGAAGATGGAGCCCGATGAGGAATTATCCATGTTTGCCGACCGCTGGCATCGCCTAGCCGCGCAAGTCCCGGGGCATATTCCGGAGGGCGAACAGATCAAGATGGTTATTTCTAATGCAACGCTCGAGCTCAGGTGCATTTTAGCTCTGAATGATATTACATCCTGGCAACGGCTTTACAATCGAGCCCGCTTCGTTAGCCGACAACTCCTAGTTTCCTTTGGCCATGAGCCTCCTCCACCGTCACCTTCTACATACCCCTTCTCTTCCCCCTCCACCGCAAGTCAGCCCTCCACTACATATCCCTCCACGAGTCGGCCTTCCGCTCCTACACACCCCTATACCTCCATATACTCCTCCACCTATCAGCCCTCCATGAGTCAGCCCTCCGCTATTTCATCTCACCACACCCCTCCACCTCCGGTCAAGGAAACACTACACCCAGAACGGGTAGATGCCGTTCATTACATTCCCACTCCCTCCACGCCTCCACATCATTATAACCCTCCGCCTTTGCCTACGTAGTCCCCCTTGCCTATGCAACCCCCGCTACCATCTCCATTACCTTTTCACACCCCTCGGCATCCACCTTGCCCGAAGCGGGTTACTCACTCTTCATTGCCGGAATCTCTTACAGATGTTTTCAGGGCTTTGGCGGCCACCCATGCGTTGCAGCTCCCTCCGGTTATGCCTTGCCGACCCGCGGTCTGGAATTTGCTCCAGTTCTGTGAATTCCATCGTCAACAGGGGCATGTGGTCGAGAATTGCCCCGAGTTCCGGGAACTTGTTTACAGTTTGGAAGATAAGAAGATGATTAATTGGGCTATCATGCGCCAAGTTATTTCAGATCTCAGCAGCAAGCAGCAGCAGTAGCAGCAAGCCATGCCGCCTAGGCAACCGTCTCCACTTCAAGACCAGGGGCACCCTGGTGTTTCTCTAGTTGATAAGGTACCTGCTCCATTACCCAATTCTTCCTCTATCCCATCTCCTCCACCACCTTTACCTACTTCAGCCTCCGCTCAGGCAACTTCCCCTTCACCCGCCGTTTCCGCCACCACACCTATTCCCAACGCCTCTCGACGTGTTGTAAAGATACGCCGAAGAGCGCCACCGCCCGCCACTTCCTCCATTACACCCCTACCTTCTTCTCCTCCTTCTTCCCCTTCACCATCTCCATCAACCATATCACCCCCTTTGCCACCACCTTCTCCACCCCTACATTCGCCGCCTCCATTGGCCACATCTCCATCATCACCTTCTCCATTATCCCCATTACCGTCACCACTTTCTTCATCACCAACCCTTGTAATAATCCCTGTTCCGTCACCTTCACCGATGCCACTTCTTTCGCCATCATCCTCTGAGTCCGAGCGGGCTGACCCTAAACCCATACCACCAGTTTTGTCTTTACCTCCACCCATGCCCATCATCATCAGTATTTCCCCATCGCTTGCACCATCGCCACCCGCGCCCTTCAAACTTCTTCCTTCTAACCTCCCTCTGCCACTTCCCACTTCGCGAAGCAGGTACACGCTACCTTTGGTGCCCCTCGGGTCTAGTCCCCAGGGAGATAAAGAGTCGAGCCAGGCTTTGATTATGCATTACAAGCTTCAAGATTTCATTTGCTGCATGCCGGTCCAAGTCCTGGTTCCTGGTCATTTTAGGGGTAATGAGCCTGCATTTACTACGAGAATGGTTGCAAAGAAGAGTTCCCTTGTGTTGGTGCCAATTTCTTCAAAGGCGAGGCTGGTAGCAATCTCTTTGCTTGCCGGAAAGTTCATCATTAATGATGTTATTACCTCGCGCTCGATTGCTGTTCAATTCACTGGCCGAGAGGGGTTCTCTAATCAGATTATGCTAACACATACGGCCGCCCGGGGCCTGATGGATTCTCTATTCAAGGGGCAATTGACTGTATCTTCTGCACTTTCCAAGGACCTTCTGCACTTGCTGTGCAACTTCCCTCAATTTATTAGCATGCCGGCCACGTCAACGCCACGCATTGATCTCCCTCAGCTTTGTCCTGCTCTTCTAGTATGGGAGCTATGCTTCAGGTCTGATTGTCGTGGGGAGTTGCCAAACCTCTATGTTCTAGTGCCAAAAGTAAAAACTCCGCGGCTTCATGATATTCATTCAGTTGAGAAGCTGTTTGCTCAAGAATGTCTACTTACAGTTAGCACCGCACAGCCAGGGGCAGCCGCCCCGACGAAGCTACATATTCATGACCGGGCCAGGCCATCTGCCAGGTGCGCCCGCTATTTGAGAAGACATTACAGATTGAGGAGCCCGAGAAGCCGAGTCCGCGCCAGGCAGAGTTGTTTCAAGAAGATTTCGGCTAAGAAGAGGCGGCGACGTAAGTTCAAGGGCCGTCAGTTGTGCATTTGGGGGTCCACTTCCTCCTCTCATTCTTCTATCCATTCATCTTTTCTTCTGCTCAGTTCTTATCCTTGGGTGGTGTACCTTCCACCACCTGACCATACTTTCACCACCTTTTCCTATCCTCACCATTCTAGGCCTCGGCCTATGTCTCCCTCTTCCCCTGATCTAGGGGCATCTTCTAGTTTTCCTTCCCGGATACGCCCGGATTTCACTTCTCGTCTCTTTCCCTCGACCCTGTTGGGGATTCCTGGCGCTCGTTCCCCGACCTTGTCGGGTGGTTTTTCCTATCCTTCCCCGACCATGTTGGGTGATTACCCTTTTCTTTCCCCGACCCTGTCAGGTGACCATCATTCTTCTTCACCAACCCTATCGGGTGTCTATCATTTTCTTTCCCCGTCATTGGCGGGTGATTCTCATTCTCCTTCCTCGACCCTGTCGGGTGATTCTAATTCCTTTTCTCCGACCACGTCGGATGATCACTCCTCTTCCCCCTTATCTTTGCCACAATCTTCTTATGGTTCGTCTATTCTTTCTGTCTCACCCTTTCGGGGTCATTACCCTTTTTCTTACTATTTTCGAGGCTTTAGTCCGCCTTGATCTCCGCTAATCTGGTTTATTCTGTATCTGGTTCCTTGTTATCAGGGCCTCAGTGCCTTAATGAGAGAGTTATAGCCCTCGTCTCTCTTCCTTTTTATCCCTTCTTTGTCCAGTATGATGTCTGCCACTCCCCTGTGTCGAGGAATCCAATCCTTTGCTCTCCTTTCATCTTTTATCCTGACAAGCAAGGAATACAAAGCTACTCGAGCTCCTCAAAACTCGATGATCGAGATCGCTTTAGGATGCTACTTCCACACTGTGGATTTATAAATGTATCTTTATTTTGAGCAAAGAAACATGCTTTCATTTCCATTATTGTTTCTGCACATGGTTATAATGCTATTCCTCAACATGGTTAAGTGGCTTTTAGAAATTTGCTTAGTTCATTTAGGTCATTTAAAATGAGTTCGCTTCTGCAGCATCCTTAGGCCGGTGATAACTCCACGCTGGGAGTCTAGTTCTTTCCCCGATCGTTGAGGGTGACCTTTGAGTATGGGTTTTTCACACACTTCACGGCGAGCTATAGCCGATTCCTTTGAGCAACACCGTTGCTGCTTTGGCCATACTTTGGGTATGCACAAAGGTTTTTTTCTCTTCTCTGCTCGGCCAAGTGCAGGGGCAAGAGATGGATGGATAAGATGACTAACCTAGGCACTCCTTAATACGGGAGAGGTCTCAAATAGGGGCAGTCTTGACCCTCAAAAGTGGGCTTTTATGCTATATCTGGCCAATAAGGGCTATCAAAATGAGAAAATGAATCAATGCAAAATTATGAATCAAAGGCATGGCAAGAGTGGCAGTACAGTTCCCCGCAGGACGTCATGAGCCCGATCGCATGCATGCCTGATAAATATCGGTCTCAAAATAAAAGACACAAAGCCCCGGCGCAACAGACCTACTCTTTGAGGGGTAGCGTCCTGGAAGGAAGTCAAGTCCAGATATCTCCCATCATGCATAAAGCTTGTCTCTAATTTTTCTTATATTTCTCCCTCTTAGGCTGAGTTGTATCCCGGGTATGGCCTTAGTAGGAGCACCGTTCTTTAGAAGCGGTTGGTTGTGGTAAGCCACCCTCACATGCATGCCCTGCTTAAGGGAAGCCTTTAATGAGAAGGGAGGGACGGCGATCCCTGGCCAGTAGTTCGAGCCTGTCTTTGGGTGTTGCGGATTGCTATTTCAAAAATCCAAAAAAAATGAGAAAGTGTCAAAAATAAAAAAAATGAGATTAAAAAAAAATCTAAAAAAATCTAAAAAAATCAAGAAAATTGAAAAATCTAAAAATATTTATCTTTTATATTACATTTTGAGAACAGATACGTAATCTGTTTACTAAGTGTGTAGGTTGCAAGTACTCAGGCATTCCTTGCTATATCTTTTTATTATGCCTCCTGTCCACATCTTTGATCTATTTTTTCCTTCTTCAATCCACTCTCTCGATCTATTCTGAAACTTGTGTCCTTCTCAACTTTTGTTTGCAAGGATCATATCTATATGAGAGGACTTTACCCCACGATTATGAACCTGGCGGTTCTGCTTCATTCTGATCTCGAGTTTCGATTGAAGAGCGTGTTTTATTTATGTCTCTTTTGTCCCACTGTATCTTTGTCTCATGTCCATGTCCCACCGTGTCGTCCCACGCTTGATTGTTTTGTTCCTCACCACATGTTGTTAGTTATCTTGCACGTGTCGACGGTCGTCTTTCCATGTTCCGTGTTCTTGTCCCAACCATGCGATCCGTCATGTTCTTATCTCTACCATGTGTTGTCCCGCCGATTGTTGTCTTGTCATTCCATGTTCATGCATACATATTGTCTGTTTATGCCTTTGCCTCTGTGCTTGTTCGTCTTGTTGTGTTGTTTCTATTTGTCATGTTATGTCATGTTGTTTGTCATTATGTTAATCGTTATGCTTATCTTGTTTGTCTTATTCATGGAAATACATAAAAATCCGAAAAAGAAAATCCAAAAAACTTGCCGTTTCACCTACACAGGTAAGTCAGGTATGGCCTTTTAACCTTATCACCCTTATTGCATTATTATATGGTACTATAATATATTATCTCGAGAACCAGTTGGTTATCTACGGGTTCCAAGATCTGATGTTCCCCTTTAACAAAAATGATGATGATCCAGGTTCACGTGTTTAATCATCGGATAGGCCGTTAGGTTGGGATGTCACGGGGAGGATGGTTCTATCCTGCATGCTGTGGTTGCGGATAGTATCTTGACTCTGATTTTCTCAGCTTAGCAATATTATTCTCGAGTATTTTATATTTTAACCTTTCTTTGCATTCGTTTTAACGATTTCCTTTATTTTAGCCCAGCATGCATCATACGCATCTTTTGAGCTTTCATGCCCCGTTGTTTGCTTGAAGAATATTATATCAGTGATGGTTAGCTGTGCGTTCAATGTTTGAGTAAGAGGAACTAATTCCACTCTAAGTTGGAAGGTTCTCTTTGGTCGATTCGCTTGGTTTGGTTGATTAAGAGGTCCCCGTCTGGAGCTTCAGCATATTTCCTTTACTTTTACTGCCTGCTTTTGGCCTCCTCATTGGACCGCGGGATTGTGTCCCCCATCAGGTTAGTCTTGTCGATTTATTTCATTTAGTTTAGTTCCTCCAGACTGGTGTCGCTTTTGGTTTAATCATTCCTTGTGTTTGGCTCAGAGTTTTCCGGAAGATTCCTGTCGCTTGTTGGTAAAAACGGGTGTCGTTTTACCTTAATGCCCGCTTTTTCGGTCCACTCCGCAGCGTTTCCGCTTCATCTCCATGTTCCATGTCACTTCCGCTTCACCTCTGCTCGCTCCCCTGCAAAGAGGACGTTAAGGAGGGGCATCTGTTGACACCCGTTTTATGCCGATAAGTTGAGTCATTTTTCTTACTCCCATTTGTTGATGCCTCGAGTTGTCCATCACTCGTTGGGGCTATTTTCAGACATGTTTTGGGCCAATTTTATTGGTTGCCTCCCTCTTTGGTTAGGTCCAAGTCGATTCAGGGCTTAATGGGCCTTGGTTCTGGTTGATCGGGCTTTTCTATAAAGTTTCAAGCGTCCATATGCATGCACGGTTCATCCATGACCGCTCAACTCATGTGCGGTTGACTATGGACCGTTTTTAGTTAATTTTTTGAATTTCCACCGACAAGCTTTTATGCGGCCCTCTCCTAGCCGTTCAACTTGATGAACGGACTGAAGGCGACCACTCATTTCTCCAGAGTCCTAAACGTCGCTGGCTTTCAGATAATTATCTAATTATGTTATTTATTTTGATTTTCCACCGACAGGACTAGAACGGTTTGTCTTTGGCCGCTCTTCGTTTGAACGGTCTCATTGGAGTCGTTTATCTCTGAGAGTCCAACGGTGAATGTTTCGGTCAGTTCAACGGATGATTTGGGATTATTAATAATTTATTTTGAATTTCCACCGACGGGGTTGGACGGCCAGTATATGGCCACCTATCCAGTTGAGCGGTCTATCGTAAGACCGTTCATCACGTTGATTATTGAATTTTAACAGATTTTATCCCTTTTATCCGTGGTTAAACCCTCAACTTTGTCCTCGATTTTCTCCGTGGATTCTCAACCAAATCGGATGAGATTTGATCCTAACGAAAGCTGAGGATATTATCTTCGCTTTATCTTTTGATATCTCGGATTAATATCCACTGGAAACCCTAACTTCGGGGCTGGCTTTCTAGGCTCTATAAATAGACCCTAAAACCCGGGCTTGAAAAGGGGGAAGATTTTTGGTCGACGGCGAAGCCCTGCCGCATTCTTGAGCGACCTAGCACCAAGGAGAGAGGCTTTCTACGTCCATACAAGTCTCCGGTTCAGAGAGTAGTCGAGTTTTGAGTCTTTTATGTTTGATTGGTTTTGTCCTCTTTGTCATTGCATGGATTATTCCTATCACTCTCTCCCCACATTTTTCTTCATCCTCATTACCATGCACACATCCACCCATGTTTTTTGACACCCTAGGGGTTTAAAATCCCCCAGGTATCCCCCTTTCCACTTAGTCACGTTCATTCCTTGTTATTTTGACATATACTACTCCATTCAGTTCTAATCTAGGTTGTTTCTGTGTGTTTTTACATTGCTTTTGCAAGTCAGCAATCCTTAGCACGAGGCCCATCCCCTCTGGCCGGCTGGAGAGGGTGGAGGTTGGACCCCTTTGGACTTCTGGCTAGGTGGTCTTGCGCGGTTCTACACGGTCCGTTCAAGAAGACGTGCGGCGCAGGCTGGGCCGTCCATCTTCTTCATGCGGTCGCTACAGAGCCGTTCAAATCCCAGAAGTCCTTCATCCCGCATCTTCAGTAGCGTCCTTAGGCGGTCTATCGTAAGACCGTATATCCTGTAGGCGGTTCTCCATGAACCGTTCATCGTCCCAGCGCTGTAGTCAGGCGAGTGTCTCTCCCTCTTTCCAAAGCACGGCGGGTTCATCACGTTCGGCGCTTTGGTGGCGATCACGGTTTATTACACTTCCCCTTTTCCTTCTCTCTTCATCTGTTTCTCATGTCGGATATGGTAGAATAGACATCGGGAAGACACTTGGAAGGAATGTAAGGGAGGGAGAAAATATATCTACAGTTGCATTTGATGAATATAGGGTTCCATACCCGCCGCATCATGCTGCCATGTGGCTCCCCCCTGGGATTAGCAAGCCGCCGAAATTCGACAAGTTCAACGGGAAGGGATCTCCGAAGGAACATGTCGCCTACCACATGACCGTCATGGGTGATCTGGCCACCGACGAGTCATACTTGTTGAAATGTTTCAGGTCCTCGCTAATGGGGCTCGCTTTTGAATGGTACTCGATCAACGACTGGTCGGACATGCAGAGGAAGTTCAGAGAAAGATTTCATGTTACAGAGAGGGAGGTCACAGTGGCCGAACTCTACTCAACAAGACAAAGGGCGGATGAAACAGCCCTTGACTATATCAAGAGGTGGAGAAACCTCGGAATGAGAAGCAAGCGGCCCCTGCATCAGGAGGACGCTGTACAAATATGTAAACAGAACCTCAGGAGATAGGTCATGGAAAAGATGATTGGAATGGAGATCCGGTCGTTCGACCGATTGAACAACATTGTGGCCGAGGTTTAAACTTTCTTGGCCAGACCTGCCCCTGCATCCACCGCTGCTGCTACACAAAAAGGCAAGACAGTAGAGCGGCGCCAGGTGCCTAAAGAAGCAAATTCCCTTGATATTAAAGCATTTGAACAGCAGAAGGATAAAGGCAAGAAGGCTGATGCCCCCCAGCCTGTTAAAGCCGGAGATGACAAAGAAGGTCCCTCCCTACGGGATAAAATGAAGAAGGCCTATTCTTTTCCAAAGGATAAGACCAGAATTCTATTCGATTGGGTAACCCAATATGATAAGGTCACTTTACCTGAGCCAAAGAGGCTGGAAGACCTGAAGAGAAAGGACAGTCCAAGATTCTGCCCCTATCACTAGATGCTGGGGCACCCAATTGAAGACTGCTATGTCTTCAAAGATATTATTGAAGGCATGGTGAAGAAAGATGAAATCGACCTGGGAGAATATAGGGTCGATCCTCCTCAACCTCATGAGGCTCCTCTGAGGAGGTCCGCAGCTAATATGGTCTCTGTGTACCAGGGACTGCCTGAAGAGATCTCTGAAGCCAACACTCGGCGCACTTATGAACTCTGTTTCCTGTCGCCCATAGAAGAACAACGGAGATGGATACAAGTCCCTGCAAAGAATAAGAAGAAGGCGGCACCTCGCCCAAAAGCGGGGGCACATGTTCGTGGCATCACACCACGACGTACCCCTCCGGTGGCGGCACCTGTGTGGACCAACCCACCTGCAGTCATCAGGATACCCACACACAATCGGAGAAGCAGACTCCACTGCCAATGGTCAAGGAGATCAGTCCGGGAGCCCGGCGGCTACAAGAATACATTAATGGGCTAGATGAATATGTACAGCCTGAATTAGAAACCCTACTGGCACGGGATCATGTCCCGTGGCAAGAGCTGGAACAGCTTTCTCTCAAGCAGGAGCAGCAAGCTGACGCAGCGTCTGACAAGGATGGCATCCTGTTCTGGGGGCATGCACCAGCTGAAGAAAAGAAGAAAAGAAAGGCCGCCAAGGTCAACAAAGAGCAGATTGTGTCCTACAATAATCTCTCGACTCTCTTCAACCTGCCTGATGAAGAGGATGAGGAAGAAATATGCTTTGCACCCGCCACCGGGGCAAGTAGCGCTGAGGTAGCTACCGCAGCACATGCAACCCGGTCAGGCCGAAAATGGGGGCGCCAACCGCCTGCTAACCATAACATCATATTCAGGGGAGAGCAACCCTACAAGATACCTCCCCCGGAGGTCAAAGAAGTCTAGATCCCTCCTCCGTCAGGCCTTTATAACCAGAGTGGGGGCATCACTACTACCCCTTCTTTCCTTGAATTTCTGAAAATGTCCAAGGGAAAGCAGCCACATCAGGATGCCGAACTTGCAACCGGGGATACCTACCCGCAGCCCGAGCAGTCCTCCGAAGATCCGGATGTAGACAAAGCTTGCCCGGCAGCAGCCGATGAAGAGCAACAAGAAGACTGCACTGAGCAAAAGGGTGCAGAATCTGGACCCGATGAAGCGGGGCCGTCAGGGACCGCAATCCAAGACTATTCTAAGCCGAGATGGGTGGATGAGATGAAGCTGTCAAATGTCCGAGCAGGAAGCCGTGTAGTTAAATTGCTGAAGAAGCTCCCGGTAAGATTCACTGTCTGGGAAATTCTCTCTCTCAGTAAAGAGACCCGACAGGTGATTATCACTGATTTGTAGACGCCTGCTAAATATGAAGCCTGCTTGGCTGAAGCACTGCCAGAGGCCAACATGACGTTCACTCACGAAGACATGTTGCTCCCCACTATCAGCCACAACAGGCCGCTCTATATGAGGGGGCACCTAAATGGACAGGAACTGAACAGGATCTTGGTCGACCCTGGCGTAGCTGTCAACATCCTACCATACAAAATATATCAGAGGCACCACTTTAGTGTACGCCTCGATAAGGCCAGAGAGATGCGTATCACCGGCTTCAACCAGAAGTGTGAAATGTCGCTGGGTGTAGCGGAATTCACACTCACCCTGGCAGATTTTACTACGAAGGTGTAGTTTCATGTCATTGACTCCCGCACCTCGTACAAGGCGCTGCTTGGCCGCCCTTGGCTACATGAAAATATGGTGGTGCCGTCCACGCTCCACCAATGCATCAAATACAGCCTCGAAGGGAAGGAGGAGAGGACATTTGCCGATCTCCACCCATTCGAAGTGTCCGAGTGTCATCTGGCAAACACTCATCTCTATGCAGAGTAGTCTCAAAAGACCTCTGAAGCCAAGATCCCTGTGGGGACATCGAAAACACCTCCGGCGACAAGTGGTTTCCATCACCATCGCGCGGATATGTCAAGCCCAAGGCGGTCTCTCATATTACCGTCATTGGAGATGTGGGCAGGCTAGCACCTCCTGCTATATATCCTGAAGCCAATGAAGTCCGGGTCGGTCAGCAGCACCACCATATAAGGGTCCCAGAAGGCCTCACCAAGCCAATCCCTGGCCTCGATAATGCAACTGTCGAGCCTTTCAAAGCTTGGAAGGTGACACATATAGATGGTCCCAGCAGTTTGTTCTATACTGCTGAGGAGCACCCTACCCGGGAAGACACTGATTGTCATTTGCCCGAAGACATAGAGAACCCGCTAGCTCCCGTCCAAGGTCTGGCATTCACGACAGGTCGGATGGACAGGATGTTCCAGAAGTAGCACATCCCCTCCAATCAGTCGCTCAAAGACAAAGAAGCATTCTAGAAGATGTGGTATCCCACGAGTCTGGACAAAGAAATGAAACGTGTTTCTCAACACCCAGGGTTGGGTTTCACTCTGGAAGAATATTATTATAGTGGGCGCTATGAGGTGGATACCATCTCCGCCTTCTATCCTGCTGAAGACAACCTGCTTGGGGCAACTTTCGATGAATACCCAGTAGAGGCAGAATATGCTGAGCCGGCTCGACCAAGAGACTCGACAATGGAGACCATGACTCCTTGCCGATGTTGGGAGCAAGCCTATCATGAGGAGGCAGCCCTTCAAGCCAGATTTGATATGGCCAGCAGCAGCGAAGCCGAAGATATTGAAGAAACAGGGACGTACCCCTCTGGCGGGTCTCCGTTGATGATGATTCCAACACCTATCAAGCCGAGCGGAGGGACTTCCGTCGAAGCAGAGCAGGAGATGCATGCTGCTAAAAGGGAAGGTGTCACCCCTACTGAGGACACGGCAACCCTAAAGGGGGATGAAGCTGCTGTCTCACCGCTTAAAGCTACAGCGGCAATGGATTCGCTGATAGAACAACCTACGCAACCGCTTCTTGTCGAGGCGGAGGCCCTTGCTGAAGGCTGAACAGGACCAAATGAAGAGATCAAGGTCCTTGGCCTTGAGGATGATATTCCAGACTTTGTCGACCTTCAGCCGGCATCACCGAAAATAGAAGATGGGGGCCAAGCCACAGTCGATGAACTGATAGAAGTCAACCTGGGAGATGAGGATGACCTCTTTCTCAGTGCCCAGCTGTCTGCTGAAGAACAGAAGCTGTACATCCAGCTACTGCAAGAATACCGGGATTGCTTTGCCTGGACCAACATGGAAATGCCAGGACTCAGCCCCGTGGTCTCACAACATGAGCTAGCAATAAGCCCTGAAGCCGAGCCAGTGAAGCAATCGCCGTGGCGCATGAGGCCAGAGCTCATTACTCAAATATGCAAAGAAGTGGACAAGCTCATTGATGTGGGTTTCGTCGAAGAAAACCAATATACCATGTGGCTAGCTAACATTGTGCCTGTGAAGAAGAAGAATGGACAGATCCGGATATGTGTTGACTTCCGAGATCAAAATAAAGCCTGCCCTAAAGATGACTTTCCAGTACCAATAACAGAGGTCATGATAGATGCAACAACCGGTCATGAGGCTCTGTCATTCATGAACGGGTCATCTGGCTATAACCAAATATGGATCGCAGAGCACGACCGAGTTCACACTGCCTTCCGAACTCCCAAAGGTATTTATCACTACAAGAGGATGCCGTTTGGGTTAAAGAACACCGGCGCGACTTATCAGCGGGCGATGACTAGAATATTCGATGAGCTGCTCTACCATAAGGTCGAGTGCTACATAGATGACTTGGTGATCAAAACCAGAAAGAAAAAAGACCATCTGCAGGACCTCAGAGTAGTGTTTCAGAGGTTGAGGCGGTATGAATTGAAAATGAACCCTAGGAAGTGTGCGTTCGGAGTATCGAGCGGAAAATTTTTGGGCTTCATTGTCAGATACCGGGGAATTGAAATATACCCCGCAAAGATCAAGGTAATTCAGGTGTTACCTTCACCAAGGAATCTCTCCGAGCTGAGATCTCTTCAAGGCCGTCTGGCTTACATCCGGCGGTTCATATCCAACTTGTCAGGGCGATGCCAGCCCTTTCACAAGCTGATGATGAAAGATGTTCCCTTTTATTGGGACGAAGATTGCCAGACAGCCTTCGACAAGCTCAAAGACTATCTGAAGACTCCCCCAGTGCTGGGCGCATCGGTGAAAGGACGGCCGCTAGTCTTATACATCACAGCCACATATAACTCCCCGGGGGCAATGCTAGCCCAGAACAATGAAGAAAGGAAAGAGCAAGCCCTCTACTACCTCAGTCGAAGATTAGTCATAACTGAGGAGAAATACACCCACATTGAGAAGATCTGCTTGGCACTGGTCTTCACTGTCAAGAAACTTCGACACTACATGCTGTCACATGAGATTAGGCTGATCTCCAAGACGGATCCGCTAAAGTATATCATGTCCCAACCGGCACTCAAAGGTCGTTTGGGCAAATGGGCGGTGATCCTTATGGAGTTTGATATCTCCTACATACCATAAAAGGCCGTCAAAGGCTAAGCTATCGCAGACTTCTTTACTGAGCATCCAGTACCTGAAGACTGCCCGCTGGAACCAGAGCTTCCTGAAGATGAGACCCTAGAGGTCGGCCAGGTACAGCCCTCTCTATGGCAGCTGTATTTTAACGGTGCTTCCAGAATTGACACCTCAGCTACTGGGTCAGCCAGAGTCAGAGCAGGGGCAGGCATAGTCCTGAAGTCTCTCGAAGGAGAAGTCATATATACATCTTGTTCAATAAATAGGCCATGCACAAACAATGAAGCAGAATATGAAGCCCTCATCATCGGGTTATAGATTGCTCTGTCTATGGAGATCCAGATGTTGGAAGCATTCGGAGATTCCATGCTAGTCATAAGACAGTTGGAGGGAGAGTTCGAGGTGCAGAAGCGAGAACTCCTCCCTTACTATCAATTGGCCCTCTGATTGATGGCGAGATTCTACTTCGTCAAAATCAGGCATGTTAACCAAGGACAGAATGCTCAAGCAGATGCCCTCGCCAAGCTGGCTAGTTCTTTAGCAGTCCCGCCGGACACAAGCCTAAATATAGCTGTAATCAACCATCGACAGGTCCCCAGTATGACGGAGGTTCTGGCCAATGAACAAGACAATGAAGCGGCAGCTGTAGAAAAAGTTCAGCAGCCCGATTGGTGGGAGCATCTTCTGCATTGGTTCTAACACCAACAGCTTCCGAAGGAAAAGGAACAAAGAATGAAGCTCTTGAGGATCAAGGACTCTTATGAGATGAGAAGCAGGACCTTGTTCCGAATAATGGCCGATGCCCGAAGGAAAGTCCTGCTCCGTTGCTTATCATCGGCAGAAGCGGGGCAGGTAATGCGAGAAGTCCATGCCGGGTCAGCCGGAGCACACCAGGCCGGGCCGAAGATGAAAATTGAAATAAAGAAATTGGGCTATTATTGGCCCTCCATGTTTGATGATTGCTGCAAGTTTGCTAAAGCTTTCCAAAAATGTCAAGAGCACGCCAACCTGTCCAGGAGACTGCCGGTGCCGCTACACCCCACCCTACCAAGTTGGCCGTTCGCCCAATGGGGCACGGACGTGGTAGGGCCACTGCCAGCATCCTCGTCAGGGTGCAGATATATCTTAGCAGCCACAGATTACTTCTCCAGATGGGCAGAAGCAGTTACGCTAAGAGATGTAATGGGAGAATTGGTCGCAAGATTCTTCCGGCAGAACATAATATTCCGATTCGAGGTTCCCAGCCGAATTATCTCTGATAATGGCAGCCACTTCAGAAATCAGAAGCTTTATCGGCTGGCTGAGAAATACAAGATTGACTGGAGGACTTCGTCCCCCTACAACCCTTAGGCCAATGGGCTTGTAGAAGCCTTCAATAAAACACTATGCACACTGCTGGCAAAGACTGTCAAGTCTAATAAAAAGGACTGGGAAGAAAGAATGTACGAAGTGTTGTGAGCCTATCGTACGGTCTATAAAACCCTAATCGGCTGTTCGTAATTCTCCCTCGTATTTGGGTCGGAGGCTGTGGTGCCGATTGAATTGGAAGTCCCCTCACTGTGAGTCGCCATCCAGCATGGTTTGGCTAGTGACGAACAGACCAATATAGAAAGAAGACTGGAAGAGCTTGCCGGGCTCGAAGGAAAGCGTCTCCGCGCGTAACAAAATATTCAACTTTACCAAGCTCGCATGGCCCGTGCTTTCGACAAGCTGGTCAAAGGTCGAGAATTCAAGAAAGGTGACCTGGTGATGGTCAAAAGAAGAGAAATAATGACCTCTAATCCCAATGGGAAATTGGTTGAAAACTGGATTGGACCATACGTCATCCGCCGAGTATATGAAGGGGGTGTACATCCTTGTAGATCACAAGGGAGTCGTCCAGTTCTCTCCCCTTAATGGAAACACTTGAAGCTGTATCACACAGCTCAACCGGCATTCTTAGAATGACCAGAACCTACCTTAGTCTTGTGGCATTCCGCCCTGGCCGAGCTCTTCCTACCGTAGTCTAGTGGCATTCCACCTTGGTCGAGCTCTAATATATATATATATAATGACATATAAAACGTCACGGGCCTTCCACCCGAATCGGCACAGATCTATCCCTTGCGTTAGCATTGCCTTCTTGCTAACGAATAAACCCTCTTTCTCGGCGCAAGACTTCGTGTCTTAGCCGACCCTGTTTACAACAATGCCGTTACGGGCCTTCCGCCCGAATCGGCACAGATCTATCCTTTGCGTTAGAATTGCCTTCTTGCTAACGAATAAACCCTCTTTCTCGATGCAAGACTTCGTATCTTAGCCGACCCTGTTTGCAACAATGCCATTACGGGCCTTCCACCCGAATCGGCATAGATCTATCCTTTGCGTTAGCATTGCCTCTTTGCTAATGAATAAACCCTCTTTCTCGGCACAAGACTTCATATCTTAGCCGACCCTTTTTGCAACAATGCCGTTACGGGCCTTCCGCCCGAATCAGCACAGATCTATCCTTTGCGTTAGCATTACCTTCTTGCTAACGAATAAACCCTCTTTCTCGGCGCAAGACTTTGTGTCTTAGCCGACCCTTTTTGCAACAATGCCGTTACGGGCCTTCTGCCCAAATCGGCACAGATCTATCCTTTGCGTTAGCATTGCCTTCTTGCTAACGAATAAACCCTCTTTATCGGTGCAAGACTTCGTGTCTTAGTCGACCCATTTTACAACAATGCCGTTACGGGCCTTCCACCCGAATCGGCACAGATCTATCCTTTGTGTTAGCATTGCCTTCTTGCTAACGAATAAACCCTCTTTCTCGTCGCAAGACTTCGTGTCCTAGCCGACTCTTTTACAACATTGCCATTGCGGACCTTAAGCCCGAATCGGCTCAAATCTGCCCTTTGCGTTAGCATTACCTTCTAGCTAACGAATAAACCCTCTTTCTCGGCACAAGGCCTCGTGTCCTAGCCGACCCTCTCAACGTCCTCCTGTTGTGTGAATCGAAAAAAAAAAGAAAAAAATGGGGCTTAAAATAGAGGTGCATTGCCAGCCTTGTTCCTACATTAGAACAAGGGCAAAAAATGGCTACAACCCAGCTATGGCAAAAACCCGAAAGGGCGCCACAGGCAAAATTGGGTATCCCACCATGTGAAAACCCGAAAGGGCGCATGGGCAAAAGTAAGAGGGGGCTGGCTTCGGTGAAAACCCGAAAGGGCGCTTAAGTCAGTAATGTGGTAACTTAAAGTTCCTTTTCACCCCCATCCCAATGAAACACTGAAGGGGTTGATCATCCCAAACCCTATCAGAAATCTTTTCCTTCCGACCCTTGCCATCATCGGCAAGATCGGTCAAACTTTTTCCATAACCTGGACCTTCCGTCCTCGTTAATGAATAAACCAATCCCTTGCTTCAAACGCTTAACCAATGTCAGTAAACAAACCCGCTGTTGACCCTCGCCATCATCGGCAAAGCCGGTCGACCCTTTTCCCGTAACTTGGACCTTACGTCCTCGTTAATAAACCTATCTTTCACTTCGACATCTAACCAATATCGATGAATAAGCCTGCGGCCTACTCTTGTCATCGCTGACAAGATCAGTCAACGTCTTCCCTTAACTTGGACCTTACGTCCTCGTTAGTAAACCTATCCGTTGCAACGGCACTCATTCAATACCAATGAATGAGTCCTACTCGGCCCTTGCCGCCATTGGCAAGACCGGTCGGTATTCCCTTAACTTGGACCTTCCGTCCTTGTTAATGAATCTACTTTTGCTTCGACATTCAAACCAGTGTCGATGAACAAACCCCTGATCGGCCCTTGCCACCATCAGCAAGGCTGGTTGACGTCTCATTAACACGGAGCCCTCATCCGTTATCAACCAGCGAGCTCGTGTTCGTCCTGGATTCATCCCGTGAACCAAAAAAAAAGAAAGAAAGAAAGAAAAGAAAAAGATGAGGCTTAAAATAGAGGTGCCTCGTCGGCCTTGTTCCTACGTTAGGACAAGGGCAAGAATGGCTATAACCCAGCTGTGGCGAAAATCCGAAAGGGCGCCGTAGGTAAAATTGGGTACCCCACCATGTGAAAACCCGAAAGGGCGCGTGGGCAAAAGCAAGAGGGGGCTGGCTTCAGTGAAAACCCGAAAGGGTGCTTAGGTCAGTAAAGTGACGTCTTAAAGTTCTCAATACTCCTCCTGACCCTTGTCACCATCAGCAAGATCGGTCAGCATCCTTGCGACCCTTGTCATCATCAGCAAGATCGGTCGACCTACCTTCTGACCCCTGTCATCATCGACAGGACCGGTCCAGATCTTCCTGACCCTTATCACCATCGGCAAGATCGGTCAGCATCCTTGCGACCCTTGTCATCATCGGCAAGATCAGTCGACCTACCTTCTGACCCCTGTCATCATCGACAAGACCGGTCCAGATCCTCTTGACCCTTGTCACCATCGGCAAGATCGGTCAGCATCCTTGCGACCCTTGTCATCATCGGCAAGATCGGTCGACCTACTTCTGACCCCTGTCATCATCGACAGGACCGGTCCATATCCTCCTGACCCTTGTCACCATCGGCAAGATCGGTCAGCATCCTTGCGACCCTTATCATCATCGGTAAGATCGATCGACCTACTTCTGACCCCTGTCATCATCGGCAGGACCGGTCCAGATCCTCCTGACCCTTGTCACCATCGGCAAGATCGACCAGCATCCTTGCGACCCTTGTCATCATCGGCAAGATCGGTCGACCTACTTCTGACCCCTGTCATCATCGGCAGGACTGGTCCAGATCCTTCTGACCCTTGTCACCATCGGCAAGATCGGTCAGCATCCTTACGACCCTTGTCATCACCCGCAAGATCGGTCGACCTCCTTGCGACCCTTGTCATCATCGGCAAGACCGGTCAACACTCCCCTTAGCCTGGACTTTTGGTCCTCATTGACCAATAGGCTCCCTTTGCTTCGACATGTAGCCTATGTCGATAAATAATCCCTACCCTCAGTTTCCGCCACCATCGGCGAGTTTGGTTGACAAGCCGTCTAACCTTATTTCCCGACCCTAGGGGGTCTCTACACTTTTTATCCTTCGGACTTTCGGCCTACATTAGCCGTTGCTTGGCCCTGAGAATAGTTAAGACACGGTGGAGCAAACACCTCGCCCCTTCACTGAAGGCGTGAGCGCTCTCCTGCCCTAGTGACTTATATACTCGGACTAAGCTAACCGGCGAATAAAAAGAAGAAAGAGGAAAAGAATAAATGATAAAAAAATGAATGGAGTCGTCATTTAGCAGCAAATGAAGGTATTTCATTCCTGTGAAATAGCAAGATACATGTTACGCGGGGCATACCCCGGGGTACATAAAGTCCACTAAACAAAAGGCGAGTAGGAAGGACTATTGCAACGGGCGTCGGAAGATGTCCTCCAGCTCTGGAATACCCAAGGAAGGGTGGCAGGTCAGCTCTTGCAGTCGAGACTCGGCGGTCCCCAGCTGGGACAATTTCTCTTCAAGGGAAGCGGCTTGTCCTTCGGCCATTTCTACTTCCTCTACCCTCTGGACTTCCAGACGCCCGATCTCTTGAAGCTCAGCCTCTACCCTTGAGAGTTCGGCCTGCAGCTCTGCTATCCGGGCCACAAGGAAAGTTCGGCGCTACGAAGAGGTGCTGGTTGCATCCCACATCTGCGCCGCGATCCCTCTCAGAGAGACGAGAGCCGTTCGACATTCAGCCCACTCCAATGTTATGGCCGTCAGCTGATCAGCTACCTCTCGGCCTAGAAACTCCCTTCTGTTCACATATTTCAACAGCAGAATTACCTGTGGAGTCCAGTCATCCATGGGGCAGCCAAAAGCTAACAGCGACCGGGACAGGTGCTCTACCAAACCCCTCAGCTGAAAATAAGTCAAATCTCTACTGGCCGCTATGGTCTGCTGAAGAGTCCCTAAGAACTGCCACACTAGGTCGCTCGATGATTGGAGACCGAGTGGTGACGTCTCAGGAAGCTCAAACTCCACTCTGTTGTCCACGGCGGCCCAGATATTGTCGCTCATCCCAGAAGATAACGATGGCATGATCTGTAATGCACTTGCACTGGGACCGACTGCAGTAGTTGATCCGACAGTCGGAGTCTCGATGATGGCAACCTCCCTGCCAGTCTCTTGAGATGGAGCTGGAATGGGAGCGTCAATAGCCAAGGATACCTGCTCCTCGCCCCCGGCCTGGCCGACCTCCATACGGCCAGTTTCGGCAATAAGAGCCAAGGCCCCTGAAGTCTCGGCTTCTTCTTCAACAATTTCTTCCGCCTCGACCTCGGGAGGGCCACTGTTTTAGGGCCAATTGTCATGCGGCTTCAAGTGGCTGAGATTCCACGACTGCTGCTGACTCGTCAGTCCTCACGAGTACTCCAGGTCCTTCTGGACCCGCTGTTGCCGCATAGTCTTTGGGGTATCACAGGGCGATAGGCCGCAAGACTGGCGAAAAAGTTGGGTGACCTGCACCTAGAGCCGGGAGAGGTATCTGCACCGTTATGGTTGGCAGTACCACCTCAGTTTGCACCGGAAATATATGCATCAAGCAGCTGGTATGAAAAGAAGGGAAGAGCAATAAAGTGCAAAGGGTAAGGGGGCTCCTTACCTCAACTGGCACTAAGCCCAGACCTCCAAGAGCGGTATCTGCGGCTCTATCCCCTTCACTTACAAGTGATCCTGATGGCCCGGGACCACTCCATGCCAACCGGGGTGGGCTGAAGGTTATATGATCACTTTCGTAAGCCGAAGACACCCTGGCGTCCTCAGTCTCCGTGTCAACCGGTGGGAACTCCTCATCACTAGAGCCGCCACAGTAATCGACATGCTCAGAGGAGGAAGAGTCCTTTGCTCTTTCTTGGCGCTTCACCATCTGAGCGGACACCTTGCTAGAAGGGATATCACCCTCAGTGGGGACTTCCTTCATCAGCTCCACATTGGGAGCGTCAGTTGAATGAATCTCGGGGACAAGCTCGCCTTGCTCCCCAACAGCAGTTTCCTCCAAAGCCCTGACTTCAGAAAGCAATGTCAATTGCATCTCGACTGAAATTTAAAGCAAGAAGCAGTCAAGCCAACTGAAGACATGGTGGTTCACAGCGTCCCCATGGATAAATTGCAAATTACCTTCCATTTCCTGCTTGGGCGTCGGGGAAGGTAGATCTCTCTCCATAAGAGATATGGGGACTTCCACTGCCCCTTCTCCAGTCACGACACCTGCTGCTGCCTCCAGTCCAATGACCGCAGCAACCGTGTCGGCAACTGCTAAGAAGGATTAGCCGAAGTAGCTAAAATGAGCAAATGAATTCTGAAGGAATGAAGAGCTTACCTTCAGCTTCTGGCCCCTGCGCACGAGAAGCCTCAAACTATTCAAAAGATACAACCGGAGGAAAGACGGTTGCTGGTTCCTTTTCTGCAGCCTTCCTCCTGCGTGCTCGTGTCACTCGGGTCACTGCCGCTTTGGCCTTGCCAACGGCCTCCCTCAACTGGGATCGGGTCCACTTTCGTGAATCGCCAGGAGGCAGTGGTGTCGTGGTCGGGGCTGGCCCGGGAGTCTCAAAATATGTCGGCTTCTGAGCTTTTGTTATCAGCTCCCTAAAGTGCCGAGTCTCCCCCAAAGTGGGTCAGATTGCATACGTACGAAGGTGAGAATGATATATGCTAATGAAGAAAGGAAGCTGGTCGACGGGCCAGAATAAAGAAATAGAACATACTTCCTAGCCCCGTATAAAAAGGGAAAAGAGGCCAATAAAACAGTGACGACACTTTATCTCTCTAAGCTGCCTCGCGAATAAGCCAACATAAGTCTCCTATCTTCTTACACTGTTCGGCCAGCAACGCCAAGTCCGTGTGGCCACGATAAGATAGGTGATAATACAAGCTCAGATGGTCCAGTCCCTATCCGTCAGCATACTTGAAAGAGATATGAAGGGGCCGGTCCAGAATGGCTTCGCTGGGGCCGCCCACTGAAAGCCAGTGCGAGCAAAGAAGCACGAACAGCCAAGGGGTGTTGTCATATAAAGCATCCCGCCTATCTTCCCTGCGGATGAAAGTCCGGTAAGGATGCAATCTATCAACCTCGGGACGCCAGTCGGCTACGACCGAGATGGGATCTTCCACCGGCAGAGGGAGTTGCTGAAGAACCACCCTCTCGCTACTTACGCGGCATAATCCCCGAAGCGTCTTTACATAGTCATCCATGCCGATTGCAGGCAGTTGCGGATCGACTTTGGACGAACGGATCTTCGCAGCTTTCCGAGCTTCCAGATAAGCCATCACCTCCGTCTTGGTCCAAGACTTCAGCTTCTTCAAGTAAGATGGCTCAATGTCAAGGGCTGGCTCCTGCTGGGAATCCAGAAATCTGTGCTACGCCACGGCCCAGCACTCTCGGCGGGAGCTCCGGTAAAATCTTGTCCGCCCGTTCCACCACTTGATGTACTCAGGGGTGACGCGGGCTAAGTGAGCAGGGGTCGGCACCCTGAAAGAAACATCTTCTCGGCGCTGGAAGAAGTCCCACCATATCCGGGCATCATCATTTGAAACTTGCCCGGCTCTGTGCCTGTTTGGCAATGCAAATTGTGAAGAGGAATGAGGAATGTGCTAGTCGTAGCCAAAGTTCCGACTGAAGCGGAACGGGTAATACGGCTCCAGCCACAGAATGCCACTCTTCTGGAATACAAGGACGCTTGGTCTGATAGCCAGCGCCCAATCAACTAACTCTTGCTCCAGAATAGGCCTTGTGCACTTGGCCCTGGAGATCGGATGGACATATTCCTCTGTCTCAAAATGCTTGCACTGCCTTGTCCTGTTCACCAATGGAATGGAATGAGTAGCTAAACTCCAGAAGTGAAGAACCCTGGGTGAATCCGTGGGAACCCGGGCCAACTTGCCCCGAATGGCGTAGAGCTATTCTGCTACCGACGTCGGTTCAGCACTCGCGAACTCTATCATCCGCGGAATAAGATGAACCGATTGCAACGTCGGAGGAGCAGCCTCTGGGAACAGGGTGCAGACCCAATCATTGAATAAATGTAATGGACCAACCGTCCGCAGATTCCTGGGCAGACGCGTCTTGTGTAGATCTCCCAGCATCTTGAAGATGAGGCACAGAGCCACTGGGCAAAGGGACAGCTTCGTGCCCCAAGCCATGACACAAGCGGGATAGATGGCTTCCGCTCTGATCATGCTCTCGTCGCCTTGCGGGAGAGCGAAAGAACAAATCCAATAGGTCGAATACGCGGCACAGTGGGTGACTGCGTCAACACCGGTGGGGTTTGAGTCCTCCCTTTGCCCTCTCCTCGAAGACGATGATGCGGCGGCCTGTCACCGGACCCTCTTCTTCCTCTTCGGAGCCATCGGCGCTACTACGGGGAAGTCCTCATACTTCTTCTTCCCGCCAAAGAAATGTTGGAGCCAGGTGCCCATCCACACTCTCCGCTTCTCGCCTGGCTTTCGAGCCTCCCTCGTGTCATATGACGAGTGGCAAAGTGTGCAGTACGCCTTCATCAGATAACGATAGGCGTAACCTGCCAAATACCGACCTTCACCGTCGGTCTGATCCTTCAGCCAATCGGGCCAGCAGACTTCCTCGTACGGCTCTCCGTCGATAGGTAAACTGCTGAGCTGTGAGAGGCTCCAGAAATCCAAAGAAGTCTCTCCTTCTGAAGTATAAAAAGTGTTGTACTCGGGGCAGAATACTTCAATCATGCCACAATATAAGCCTTGGGAAATGGGGTAGCGGTACCTTGAGGCGTACACGTTGTGATAAACGCCAGCCCTGGTCAGGATGGGAGCGTAGTGTTGCAGCACATAATCCATGAACTCCACTGCTCCAGGTCTGAATGCATGGGTGTCAGTGGCCCTCAGCTCGGCAAACCACCCCACGGATATTTGATGCTTAAAGCGGACCGCCAGGCAGTCCAACAGAAAAGATTCTTCTCTGTACCCCCATTTCAACGGGGCAAGAAACAAGCCAAAGATCGGCTTCTCCCGGTCTACCCGGCCTGCAGAGTCGTTCCACCGAGCACGCACAAATTCAGGGGCCCTAGTCAGCAGCCCATCTTCTGGAGCCAGAGCTTGCAGTCCAAGCACGGCGCTCCATTTCCTGACTTCTCCGGGAAGATAAATAGGCCTTCCCCGCACAACACAATCTGTCAAACTGTCCCTCTCCACTAGCAAGGCTTGCTCAGCTTTACGGACAAGGAACATGTCCCTCTTCCCCTGAAGGTTGAAGTGCCTAAGGAAGGACATCAGATGCTTGTCCTTGAGGTGATCCCTCCTGACGGTGCCTTCCCATTCATAGTGAAAAGAGTCGCCCCCGAGGATGAGGAGACGGCTGGTGTCCACAGTGTCGGTCTCCGAATCCGAGGACTCTGGGACTATAGCAAGCTAATCGTGCCCCCGATCAAGGGAATGGACGTTCTCCCACGTCACCACGGCATGAGAAGCAGAAGAGGAAGAGCTAGATGCCATCTCTATCTGTAAAGAAGGTGCATCAAAGAACAAACAAGGTCAAAAAATAGTTGATCAAGATAAATTTCTGACAAAATTTCGGTAGAGTCTCCCCAGCACGGGAGATTGTCAAAGAAAAGCGGGAACACATCCACTAAGGGAACGGCCCCTAAAAGCAGCCATCGGCATTACACCGAGGCCAAATGGGACACCTGGGAGAATAGCTCCGAGGGCAAGCCCAACTAGAAGCCTCCCGGGGTCCAAAGAATGGGTTTTAAAGCCCGAATAAGCAACACTCCGCTCACCCCGAAGAAGAACTCGCCCTCACCCTTAGCTCACTCGGCGCCACGGGAAGATAAGAAAGGGAGGAGAGAGAAAGAAATTTTGCAAATGAACAGTGATGAAGGAAGAATGAGAGGCGAAAGCCTTATATAAGGGGGGTTTCGGATGTTAATCGGCGTGCTATTTAGCGCGCCGAATTAACATCCCTCCAAGCCAAAAGGCGCGCCGTTTTAAGGCGTGCCGGGCTAACTTACTTCCAAGCACCAGGCCACGCCGGATTAGCATCTAGATACCCGGGAACCGCACCGGATTAACATGCAATGTCCAAAGGCACGCATGATTAGCATTCAAACCGCGTCGGATTAGCATCCGCGTCGGATTAGCATCCGCGCCGGATTAAGGGCCGTTCCGAGCATCCGCCAATCGAAGAAGAGATCACTCCGGGCGAAGCTCATCCGTCGGTCTTGCTACACTCGTGCCTCGCTCGCAACACCCACGGCTGGGGGGCATTTGTTGGCACTCAAAATATAATTAACGGCGATCGAGCCTCAAAGACGAATGACACGGCCCACAAAAGCATAGAAGCTGATAGATATCAACATATTGAAGCCCTCTCAAGCTGCCAGAGCCTCAGGTCACCCTGTATGAACACCGGGGACTTCACCTGAGGAGAATCGAGATGAATTCACAACCAACCGACAGTGCGACCAAGCCTGCCCAATGAACTGGCATCGACTCCGCCATGCCGCATACACTACACCCGTTGTCCGACCAAGGACAATGGTCTACCCGGTGGCCCGCCACCCCATGAAAGACTCTCCTAAGATGGAAGAACTCCCTTGACTCTTCAGAATTGAGGACCGAGAGCTCTGTCGGCGGAAGATCTAGATTACCCGGCATGGGTACGGCTTCTCGCCAAGTTGGGCCCGTTAGTGGCCGAATGATATCCCGGGTGTTACTCCACTCTCCAAGAAGCTTTGAACACAAGCCAGACTGAGTTAGCAGCACAGATCATAGTGCCAAAAGCCATGACAGTGAAAAACCCGCGTGTTCGAACCAAAGACACTCGAGGTTCCGAGAAGGGTCATACGTCGTCCTGAGAGTGATCGGATCGGTGCGATGGATTCAGAGGGGGGGTGAATGAATCCCACCCTTCAAAAAACTTTTCGCTCAATAAAAGACTAGAACACTATCAAGGCAAATAGACAATCTGAAGAACAAGTTAAATTATCTTTTAAACCACTGAGCAAATATATAAGGCGCGCCTAAACAAGCAACTAGCGGAAGCAGAAGAATGCAATCAACTTACAACACGGATAGAAACAAGAATGCTCAAAGCAACCTGTGAAGGAGGTAGACGATAAGGAACAAGCGCACAAGCCCAACCACACTGCACAGAAGATTTTTAGGTGGTTCGGTCACCAAGGCCTACATCCACCCCTCACTCCCAACCAGAGTGAGGCTTCCACTAGCAACGCTAGAACAGCAGACTCAGTCTGCAAACACTTGCTGCCAAACAGCTTGATCAGGGGAACAACCTCCCCTCTTCCTCCAGACCGGAGGGACACCCCAAGTGACTCCCAGCCACTTGGAACCAGAGACTAGGTCTCTCTTCCTCCAGACCAGGAGAGAACGCACCAGTGACACCCAGTCACTAGAAACCAGAGACACAAGTCTCTCTTCCTCCAAACCGGAGGGAACACCTGGACTTGCAACCCACAAGACCAGAACCGGAGATGAATCTCCCTTCCTCCAAACCGGAGGGGAACCCACAAGTGACAACCTGTCACTTGCAGACCGGAGACAAGTCTCCCTTCTCTTGAGACCACAAGAGGAACACCGATCTCTAACCAGAGAATCGGAAAGCACAGTTGATCAAATAAAAGGAAAATAAGAAATGAAAAAACAACACTCGGAAAGTTGAAAACGTAATGTAAAATATAGCTCTCGCAGGAGCAAACTGGATTGGATCTGATCCAAGTCCAGTAGATAGATCTTCAATAAAATCTTCTTTCTTCTTCTCCACGAACTCTCTCTCTTTCTCTTCTTCTTCTTCTGCTTTCACACTCTGCCTCTCTGCTCTTTTTCTTCTTCTTCTTCTTCTGCTCACTGCCTCTCTGCTGCTCTCACTTTCTTTTATCACTCTCTCGATCAGCCCTCTTCAATCAGTCTTCTGCGGATGAAGAAACTTCACATATATATATCAGCAACAACTAGGGCATGTGCCCCCTTTATCCAGAGGACACCTCGGATCACGTGCCAGGTGCCAACCTCGGATCACGTGCCCATTAATCAACCTGTACAATGATAGAGTTACTTCAGTCGATCAGCAAAGAGTGTATAGACTTAATGAAGTAATGCATGAGCGTGTACAGACTTTACATGCAGTATTTATGCAAGTATGTACAATGTGAGAATGTGTAGACTTTGAATGCAGCGATGTGCGGACTTGGTATGTAAGATGCATGTGCAATAGAAGAGAAAGTGTGTACAATGAGAATGAATGTTCAGACATTACATTCACGAGTGTACAGACTTTTGATGAATGCATGTAATGCACTAAGCGATGTACAGACTTCATTCATGCGTGCAGGTATGCTAACAATCGGATGTATAGACATGAAACAGGGGAGTGTATAGACTTGATGTTTACATGCATGAGAACTCAATGTACAGACTTGTTGTCCCTGCAGCAGACGACACCAGTGTATAGACTTGCTAAGCTTTCGCTAAGTCTGTATAGACTTGATCATGCAGTGTCGACACCAGTGTACAGACTTGAATGAAAGCAATGCATGCACAATGATGCAATGTTCAGACTTTGCTGAAGGCTGCCAGTCAATGTATGGACTTGGCTGAAGGCAACGCTAAGGCAATGTTCAGACTTCATGTATGCAATGCAGTGGCGTGTACACACTTTGTGAATGCAAAGCTATAGCATGTATAGACTTCACATATGCAATGTAGAGGCATGTACATGCTTTGATTTCGTTCATGAGAAAGCAATGTTCAGACTTGCTACAATGCATGCATGTATAGACTTTGCCTTAGAGACGCTGCATGAAACGGTGGATGTACAATCTTGGGCTGTACAGACTTGCTGTGTGCAATGCATGCGATGTATAGACTTGATAAAGCTTCAAAGCACAAGACACTTGGCCAATGTACAGACTTGGAAAGCTTGAGCCAATGTGCAGACTTGAAACAAGTGAACACGGCGATGTGTAGACTTGGCCAATGTACAGACTTGAAGCGAAGACCAATGTGTAGACTTCAAAGCAGATGCCAAGGCCATGTACAGACTTGAAGTGAAAACTAATGTATAGACTTCAAAGCAGATGCCAAGGCCATGTACAGACTTGAAGTGAAAAACCAATGTATAGACTTCAAAGCAGATGCCAAGGCCATGTACAGACTTGAAGTGAAAACCAATGTATAGACTTTAAAGCAGATGCCAAGGCCATGTACAGACTTGAAGTGAAAGCCAATGTATAGACTTTATGAAAGCATACGCCAAGGCTGTACATACTTGAAGAGACGCAAGGTGAGACAGAGCTAGCTGTACAGACTTTGGATGACGATGCACTGTACGCAAACGCTGTACAGACTTGATAGCGTGAGAGGCTAGAAGAGACGATCGGATGTACAGACTTTGAAGATGTGGGCGAGACAATGTATAGACATGGTGCAGCTTCAAAGCACAATGTGCAGACTTTACCAGTGTATAGACTTGGGGTTCTGAACGTAGGTAAAGATGACAATGTATAGACTTTGGAAAATGCAGACTGGGCAATGTACAGACTTGGTTCGTGCAAGCTACAATGCAATGTTTAGACTTGATGCAATGCAGAGGCTGTATAGACTTACTCATGAATAATGCACAGTCGGATGTATATACTTGAGATGAATGCATGAACAGTCCGATGTACAGACTTGCCAAATGGAGTGATGCATGAACAGTCCAATGTACAGACTTGCCAAATGGAGTGATGCATGAACAGTCCAATGTACAGACTTTGAGCACAAACACAACAATACAATGTATAGACTTCAACTAAGCAAGCTACAGTGCAATGTATGGACTTGATGAACGATGCAAAAAGCTCTGTACAGACATGATGCAAACTAGATGTGCAGACTTTGTAGCATGTGAATGTATAGACTTTACGACCAAGATGCAACATAGTGTATAGACTTGAACAAAGCGTGAAGCACATACAATGTATAGACTCTATGAGCAAGAGGCAATACTGACTGATGTATAGACTTGCTAAGTGATGCACATGTGACGATGAACAGACGATGTATAGACTTGTGAATTCACGAACAAGCTATCAAACCAGTGTGTAGTGCAGACTCTGCATGCAGTGTACTGACTGTATGCTCAATGCAATAGTGCTGACTCTGTTACATGAATGCATTAACCAGATGTCAGACAGATAAAATGTGTGCACACAGTGTATATAATGGAATGTCATTCACAAGCACACATTCACAAATATATGAACACATATGAATGCACTCACAAGCACACATTCACAAATACATGAACACATATGAATGCACTTAATTGAATCAACGAGGTCTTTCATGCACACATGCATATGGTGAATTATAGTGTTTGCTATCATCAAAATCACAGGGGCACAACAATCTCCCCCTTTTTGATGATGGCAACACTATGAGTCACACTGACTCAAGTCAAAAATATTCTCCCCATTTGACTTCAGCAAAAAGACATGAGTTAGAGAGAGGAAAATTAAGCAGGTATGAAATGATTGAAATAACATTTCTCCCTTTAACTACATGAAAGCACATTCATCCCCAAAGAGCAATATGACTCATTCCAATTTCTCCCCCTTTATTTAAAAAAAAAAATCATGGAAGACGTATGAATGCAGAGATGCAGATGCAACAAAAAATGCAAGAGCTCCCCCTAAATGTATAAATACAAGACAATTCTCCCCCTTTAAGAATTTCTATGCAGCATGATTCATATGACAAGGAAACTCCCCCTCAATAAATGGAACCTTATGAAATGAATGAGAAGGAAACCAAAGGGGCAATCAAGGATAAGTTCAGGTCATGATGAATCAAAGACAGTGAGATTCAACAAGATTTTCAAGGAGATATCAATCTCATAAATCTAAAACATAAGTTTTCAAAGTCTTCCATTATAAGGGCTTATGAATGAACTTTATTGATCAGCAGGGTTTAAACATGATGTATGCTAAGTTTGTCAATAAAATTTTGTATTTATATCTAAAGTCATGGTTTAATAAAAATGAACCAAGCCCTCATATATATATCTTGATTAATCTCCCTTTCTCTTACACAATCAAAATTATTGACTTCTTTCGGAATTACATGCACTAGTATTGAGATCAAGCAATTATGAAGTCATATGATTTTGTCTAGGGTTGTAGCAATTTGATTTTTACATCAATATTCAAATATAGTAATTTGTTCAACAAATTTTTATGCTACACATTTTACGAGCACTCTAGTTCAGTGTACACCTTGTAACTAGAGGATATACGTTGATCAGACGCCAATATCCCTAAGCACTTAGTGTAACTAACAGTCATGCTTTATATAAACAGAGGTAACATTTACACTTCATGACATATCTCAACTCATTTCTTGATGAGTGAGATGTATTTCTCAGTGTGCATGCCAGTGCTCTGCCTGATTAACATTCATTCTTAAGCAGAGTTAACTATGTCACCTCATGACACAGTCCTTTGGACATGTGTTTCTCAGTGACCAAAGTCATTGCTCTGACAGAATTTACCCTTTAGACATTTCAGAAAAACTCATTTGCTTCAAATCAATAATAATTTCATGTACTTAACCAAATAAAGCCATGTATTCAATAATGCAGATTTCAGAAGATTTTACAAGACACAGTATGAAACAGATGGTTAAAGTTTATTAAATATGATTCAGATATTTTTAAGAGATTTTAAAGTCAAACTCAATGAATACATTAAACTTAAACCACCTGAGTTATTTCAGACATTCATAAAATCGTATAATAGAAGATTCCTAGTTCAAGTGTTTTCAGATTTATGATCGAGATAGCCCCATTGAAATCTCCATGAAAGACTGATAGAATTCAGATACCAAATGATAGAAGAGATTTTGAAGCCCAGTGTTTTTAAAATATGATCAAGGTTTGTCAACAAATGCAATGAATTCTGACAAGTGTATGCATTTGACAACCTGCATGCAATGCATTGACTCCCCCTGACAATATGCATTCAAATAATCTTTTTGGATTTTTTTTGTGTAATGAAATGCAATGTAATTAACTACATGTATGCAAAGACATGCAAAGACTCAACATTGATTGCTATGCAAAGACATGCAATTAACTATCCCTGAAAACATGCAATGTTTGCCATGAGAACTGAACATATGTCTTTGAGACTCATGCACATTCAGACTGCCCTATCAAGCAATATGACCCATGGTACTAGGCGGAGAACCTGGTCTAAAAGACCATCTCACACACAGTAAGAACCTCCAGACAGATTTCCCTGCCTTTTAGTAGTTTACTATTTGATATACCATAGTGGTCAATCATGATAATTCAACATGCAGTCCTATAAGCAATCCAGATTTTAGTGAGCTATGCAACAGACATGTTTCAAACAACATTCATATGCAATTCAGATTTTCAGAAATTGGAAGTTTATTCTCATTTCAATATCTAAACAGCCAATTCATATGAGCATTGAGAGACATGAATACTCATAGTGTCCAAAAGATGACAAATATGCAAGAACACATCAAACAAGATATGCAATGAATTTTAAAACATGAAATGCAGAGAGTTTACCTGAAAAGTTCAGAAAGGGATTTTCATTCTTGAGTGCTTTAGATTAATCCCCTCTTTATTAATCAGCTTCCAAGGCACACCTGTAAGTTAGCAAACTATTTTGCATAAATAGGCACCCAAGAAGTCTTGGGTCCTGACATGACAGTATCACTCCTAGCAGGTTTTCTCAGCACATTTTTAACTTGATGATCATCAAATTTCATCAGAGAATAACCATCCATCAAATGTCCAGATTTGCCATAATGATGGCAAGAAGCAGCAGATTTCTGATTTGATTTATGCACATTTTTATTAGCATGAATTCTATGTGCATATGCATGAAAATTTTTGTTAACAGAATTAAAATTCTGTTTACCAAAATAAGCCAGCCAACAGTCAACAGCTCTATGGCCTGGCTTCCCACATTCAAAACATGCAGGAATCTTTTCTTTAAAAATAGATTTGTTTCTACCATAATCATTTCTGTTTGCAGGGAGTTTGACAGTTTTAGAATTAAATTTTCTACCATGAACATGCCAGCATTCAATGGCCCTGTGGCCTGTCTTACCACATTCAAAGCATGTAATGAGCTTATCTTTAAAAATAAATTTGTTCCTGTCAAAAACCATTTTGTTAACAGGAGATTTGGCAAATTTGGAGTTGAAATCTCTCCCTTGGGCATGCCAACATTGGGCTGCAATGTGGCCCATCTTGCCACAGTGAAAACATGAATTAGAATTTCTTCTACCAGCTTTCAGCCAACATTCAAATGCCTTATGACCCAATTTACCACAGTGAAAGCATTCAGTTTTCTTTTTATGAGGTGAAGGATTTTTATCATGAAATTTCCTTGCATTCATATCATCCTTCTCCATCAACTTACATTCATGCATCAGATGTCCAAATCTATGACAGTAATGACAGATCATTTTCTTTTTAGATGCATGTGAGTGTGTGTGAGGACTGTGATCAACATGCACTGATGAACCTTTTTTATTTATTTTCTATTTTTTGATTTTTATCCTATTTTTCTATTTTCTTAGCCTTGTACTGAGGTGGAGATAAGGTAGAAGGCTTTTCTTGTTTGAAGATTTAACGAAAATAATTTTCAGGTTGGATCCATCAACCTTCCTCATGACTGGATTGCAACCCAGTCCCCCTTTCTTAAAATTAACCTTTGTTCCCAGCATTTTCTGAGCAATGGGCTGTTTACCTTGTGATGTTGTGGCTACATTTGAAGCATTTACAAATGATGTCATTACTTTGTTCTGAAAAGCCTTTTTATTTAGATTATTGTAGCCCAACCCTTCCTTCCTGACATTGACTCTTACACCTAGTAGCTTGTCTAGGTTTTCTTGCCCATCAACAAATTTAGACAGAGAACTCTTCAAATCTTGAATTTCATTTTCGAGAGAGGTAATGTGTAACTCGTAACTGGCAATCTCTTGCTCACTGCAATTCACACATTCAGTTAGCACCTTGTTAGCAATTTTATATTTCTCAACTTCCTTTCTCAGCTCATCTACTTCTTTAGTTTCATTTATACAGATGACTTTCACTTTCTCCAAAGTAAGAAGTCTTTCAGATATCGAAGAGTTCAGCAGTTTTAACTTCTCATTTTCTTCCTTAAGCTTATCATTTTGAATTAACTCATTTATTATAGTCTAATCTTCTGAGTTAACCTTGCTTTCTCTCCCAGCTTCAAACTCCTTCAATTCTTTTTGCTGTTTTTCAAAATCTTTCTGTAATTCTATATTTACAGATTTTATGACATTAAATTTTTCAGCAAACAAGTTCTTCTCTAGCTCAAGTTTCCCAAATCTTTCTTCATTTTCTTTAGCAGATTTTCTAATAGAGTCATTCTCACTTTTCAGCTTGTTTAGATCAGATTTAACACATTCAAAATCTTTCAGCAAATCCTTACTCTGAACAACTTATGACAAGTTAGGCTAAGCTTCTTTTCAAGTTCAGAGATTTCTTTTACATGATCTTAATTCTCAATCTTCAGCAACGAAATTTGTTTTTTCAACATTTGAATATCAGACATACAAGCATCATGAATATTTTTCAGTTCAGCACAATTTTTACAATCAGAGTTCAAACTGTCTGACCTACTACTCTTCTTCAATTTTTTGTATTATTTTCTTAACTGTTCATGAGACTCTAATAATTAAGCATACGAATTCTCCCAATCATCTAAAGTATAGTTCTCAAAAGGGTTTACCTCATCATCATCCTCTGCTTCATTTTGGCTGCCACTTTGATTACTTCCATTAGCCATCATGCAGCTTGTTTGATTTCCTTTCTCGGCTCTCTTCATCATCTTCAATATATCCCTTGCAGATCTGCAACCAAGGAAACATGAATGAAGAGCTCGATTAGTCACGGCCTTCATTAACTCCAGTGCTTTCTGATTTTCTGCACACATAGATCGATGCTTGTTAGTCCATTTGGACTGATCTTTTGGTAGTCTATGTGGACCATGTGAAATCACTTTTCACAGGTCTGGATCAACAGATTTAACATGAGCACGGAAAGCACTGTGCCACTGGTCGAAATAAGAACCACTAAAGACGGGTGGATGAGCCATTGAAGCAGATCAAAACTAATTCAAAGCAGTGGGTTCAAACCAATAAACCAAATCTAACAAAAATGCACCGAAGACATCAGGGTCGGAACTGCAGGTCGCTGGACCTACTATGTAGACACCGCTCTGATACCAATTGATAGGATCGGTGCGATGGATTCAGATGGGGGGTGAATGAATCCCACCATTCAAAAAACTTTTCGCTCAATAAAAGACTAGAACACTATCAAGGCAAATAGACAATTTGAAGAATAAGTTAAATTCTCTTTTAAACCACTGAGCAAATATATAAGGCGCGCCTAAACAAGCAACTAGCGGAAGCAGAAGAATGCAATCAACTTACAGCACGGATAGAAACAAGAATGCTCAAAGCAACCTGTGAAGGAGGTAGACGATAAGGAACAAGCGCACAAGCCCAACCACACTGCAAAGAAGATTTTTAGGTGGTTCGGTCACCAAGACCTACATCCACCCCTCACTCCCAACCGGAGTGAGGCTTCCACTAGCAACGCTAGAACAGCAGACTCAGTCTGCAAACACTTGCTTCCAAACAGCTTGACCAGGGAACAACCTCCCCTCTTCCTCCAGACCGGAAGGACACCCAAAGTGACTCCCAGCCACTTGGAACCAGAGACTAGGTCTCTCTTCCTCCAGACCAGGAGGGAACGCACCAGTGACACCCAGTCACTAGAAACCAGAGACACAAGTCTCTCTTCCTCCAAACCGGAGGGAACACCTGGACTTGCAACCCATAAGACCAGAACCAGAGATGAATCTCCCTTCCTCCAAACCGGAGGGGAACCCACAAGTGACAACCTATCACTTGCAGACCGGAGACAAGTCTCCCTTCTCTTGAGACCACAAGAGGAACACCGATCTCTAACCAGAGAATCGGAAAGCACAGTTGATCAAATAAAAGGAAAATAAGAAATGAAAATACAGCACTCGGAAAGCTGAAAACGCAATGTAAAATGTAGCTCTCGCAGGAGCAAACTGGATTGGATCTTATCGAAGTCCAGTAGACAGATCTTCAATAAAATCTTCTTTCTTCTTCTCCACGAACTCTCTCTCTTTCTCTTCTTCTTCTTCTGCTTTCACACTCTGCCTCTCTGCTCTTTTTCTTCTTCTTCTTCTTCTGCTCACTGCCTCTCTACTGCTCTCACTTTCTTTTATCACTCTCTCGATCAGCCCTCTTCAATCAGTCTTCTGCGGATGAAGAAACTTCACATATATATATCAGCAGCAACTAGGGCGTATGCCCCCTTTATCCAGAGGACACCTCGGATCACATGCCAGGTGCCAACCTCGGATCACGTGCCCATTCATCAGCATGTACAATGACAGAGTTACTTCAGTCGATCAGCAAAGAGTGTATAGACTTAATGAAGTAATGCATGAGCGTGTACAGACTTTAGATGCAGTATTTATGCAAGTATGTACAATGTGAGAATGTGTAGACTTAGAATGCAGCGATGTGCAGACTTGGTATGTAAGATGCATGTGCAATAGAAGAGAAAGTGTGTACAATGAGAATGAATGTTCAGACATTACATTCACGAGTGTACAGACTTTTGATGAATGCATGTAATGCACTAAGCGATGTACAGACTTCATTCATGCGTGCAGGTATGCTAACAACCGGATGTATAGACATGAAACAGGGGAGTGTATAGACTTGATGTTTACATGCATGAGAACTCAATGTACAGACTTGTTGTCCCTGCAGCAGACGACACCAGTGTATAGACTTGCTAAGCTTTCGCTAAGTCTGTATAGACTTGATCATGCAGTGTCGACACCAGTGTACAGACTTGAATGAAAGCAATGCATGCACAATGATGCAATGTTCAGACTTTGCTGAAGGCTGCCAGTCAATGTATGGACTTGGCTGAAGGCAACGCTGAAGCAATGTTCAGACTTCATGTATGCAATGCAGTGGCGTGTACACACTTTGTGAATGCAAAGCTATAGCATGTATAGACTTCACATATGCAATGTAGAGGCATGTACATGCTTTGATTTCGTTCATGAGAAAGCAATGTTCAGACTTGCTACAATGCATGCATGTATAGACTTTGCCTTAGAGACGCTGCATGAAAGGGTGGATGTACAGTCTTGGGCTGTACAGACTTGCTGTGTGCAATGCATGCGATGTATAGACTTGATAAAGCTTCAAAGCACAAGACACTTGGCCAATGTACAGACTTGGAAAGCTTGAGCCAATGTGCAGACTTGAAACAAGTGAACACGGCGATGTGTAGACTTGGCCAATGTACAGACTTGAAGCGAAGACCAATGTGTAGACTTCAAAGCAGATGCCAAGGCCATGTACAGACTTGAAGTGAAAACCAATGTATACACTTCAAAGCAGATGCCAAGGCCATGTACAGACTTGAAGTGAAAAACCAATGTATAGACTTCAAAGCAGATGCCAAGGCCATGTACAGACTTGAAGTGAAAACCAATGTATAGACTTTAAAGCAGATGCCAAGGCCATGTACAGACTTGAAGTGAAAACCAATGTATAGACTTTATGAAAGCATACGCCAAGGCTATACATACTTGAAGAGACGCAAGGTGAGACAGAGCTAGCTGTACAGACTTTGGATGATGATGCACTGCACGCAAACGCTGTACAGACTTGATAACGTGAGACGCTGGAAGAGACGATCGGATGTACAGACTTTGAAGATGTGGGCGAGACAATGTATAGACATGGTGCAGCTTCAAAGCACAATGTGCAGACTTTACCAGTGTATAGACTTGGGGTTCTGAACGTAGGTAAAGATGACAATGTATAGACTTTGAAAAATGCAGACTGGGCAATGTACAGACTTGGTTCGTGCAAGCTACAGTGCAATGTTTAGACTTGATGCAATGCAGAGGCTGTATAGACTTACTCATGAATAATGCACAGTCGGATGTATATACTTGAGATGAATGCATGAACAGTCCGATGTACAGACTTGCCAAATGGAGTGATGCATGAACAGTCCAATGTACAGACTTGCCAAATGGAGTGATGTATGAACAGTCCAATGTACAGACTTTGAGCACAAAAACAATAATGCAATGTATAGACTTCAACTATGCAAGCTACAGTGTAATGTATGGACTTGATGAACGATGCAAAAAGCTCTGTACAGACATGATGCAAAATGGATGTGCAGACTTTGTAGCATGTGAATGTATAGACTTTACGACCAAGATGCAACATAGTGTATAGACTTGAACAAAGCGTGAAGCACAGACAATGTATAGACTCTACGAGCAAGAGGCAATGCTGACTGATGTCTAGACTTACTAAGTGATGCACATGTGACGATGAACAGACGATGTATAGACTTGTGAATTCACGAACAAGCTATCAAACCAGTGTGGAGTGCAGACTCTGCATGCAGTGTACTGACTGTATGCTCAATGCAATCGTGCTGACTCTGTTACATGAATGCATCAACCAGATGTCAGACAGATAAAATGTGTGCACACAGTGTATATAATGGAATGTCATTCACAAGCACACATTCACAAATACATGAACACATATGAATGCACTCACAAGCACACATTCACAAATACATGAACACATGAATGCACTTAATTGAATCAACAAGGTCTTTCATGCACACATGCATATGGTGAATTATAGTGTTTGCTGTCATCAAAACCATAGGGGCACAACAGAGAGCTTCGACAAGGCTTCCCGTCAAGGTTTCGAAGAACGACGGCAAGATGAATGTTCACGATGACCCCCAGAACCATCCCCAGACTCACCGGCTAACCCGCGATAAGCGGGAAATGTTAATACGGCGCGCCCGTTCCCGGTGTGCGCCCCTTATTCAGCGCCCTCCTATTTCGACGCGCTAAAGGTTGCGAATGCCCTTCCCCGGCGCGCCATTCTTCACGCCAGATTAAAGCTTCCAACCTACTACTATATATGTGTGGCTGCTCGACTGAGTGAAAAAGGGGGGTTTTGAGGAGGCGAATTAAGAAGAGCAATCAAAAAAAAAGGGAGAGAGCCTGAGAGCCAATCAGACTCTAGTGAGAGAGGGTTTCCTTGGCGAGAACAGGGTTCTCACCGAGCATCCTTCGCCGTCGTCTTCCTTTCTCTGCCTGAAGCTGTCCGGAGCTGGAGAAGAAAAAGGGAGCCCGATACTCTGTTCTGAGCACAGGTGGGTCGTCTGCGTTTTCCCGGTCGTCCTGCGATTTATTTCCTCTTGATCGAATGTAAGCGGGAGGGGGGGTGGCGCTGATATGAGCCATTCCCCCCTACTCGCCATCTCTTTGAGTTGTTCTTCTTCTGCGAACCTCTCTGCAATTAGAAAACGGTGGTTATGCCACGATGCCGACGCCGGATCTATAATATATGTGTTAGCCTCCCCCGTTTATGAGATGATGGTATGTATATATGGATGTACTGGTGGATTGAATGTTCGACGCCTCGTCTCTTTCTCCCACTTCTATCTCAGTCGGTGTATATGTCGGTTTCCTCCCGCGCACGATTTCTGATTCTAGTTTTTCCGACTTCGAATATGCCCTGGGACACCATGGGCTATAGAGATGACCCCTCCCCGGGTCCTTCACGTCGATGCCATGGCCGTGTCTCACTCGATGGCCTATGCATCCTTTGTGGATAGAGTTGTGCCTGTGCACATGTCTCTTCCCGCTTTGATACGAGGTCCGATCTCCATTCCCTCTTCTCTATGCACTGCTCTATTGCTCAGAGGAGTTGGAAGTCACCTCCAGAACAGTAAGACCCATCTTGTGATTACTGCATTCCAGCCACTCGAGCATATGCGTATGTAGCTAAATCATCTTATCTACATATCAGCTACCTCTCTCTGTGACTGCTACTTGCCTTCTTCTCCGTGAATGGTAGTCTAGTCTCATGAGCATCAATACTTTAACTTTGTGCGTGGTAATCTGTCAATGCAGAATGTCTTCTTTCCTCTCGTCTGTTGTCTGCAGCCTCCGAACTATCTTGGCTCCGTTGGCTTTGTCCCATTAATCCAGGGAGGGGGACATTCCCCACTGTTTCATAGACCAGCCAATTGGTCAAAAGGGGGGGCTCCACCTGCGAGCGATGGATGCTCCCAACGGGCCACAGGGTGAACATTAACAGGGGCTTCAGCCCAACAATCCAAACCGACAGCCCTTCTGGACCCTGTGGTGACCAAGGGATGTGTGCCCCTAGCAGGCTAGTCCTCGGGGCTTCTCTCCCTAATGGTCTCTCTCTCTTGGATACAGTGCAGGCTGTAGGTTGCTCACCCCTCGTAGGCCAGCCCTCGAGGTTGTGGCTTCCGTCATTAGCTGCCTTATCCACCTATTTCAACCCACGGAGGTAAGGTGCCCCTTGTAGGCTAGTCCTCGGGGTATCATGTCCGATTGGGATTTGCTGGCTGCCACCATGCAGACCTGCTGATTAGGGGCTTACTCTACAAGTGAGTATGACCCCGTTTCTCCCCTGCAATCCTTCAGAGACGGGGGAGATGCTGCCCAATTTTTGGCAGAACTCTTTTAACTAATAAGATCACTTATGTGAATTGGCCCCATTAAAACACATGTTCTCATGTAACAAACCCTAGTGCTCGAGTATGAACCTCGCACTAGCTCATAACTTCGCTCCCGGAGAGCTCTGGACTCCAATTAAACAAGCAAGTAGGCCAATTAACTTCAAAACCGTCAATAACATCTTAATAAACCTAAATGGCTTCAAAAAATCATCAAAAATCAGTTAAAACGGCACGACCCTAATCTGGCGCTCCTTAATAGGGCGCGGTACCCCACTGCGTCGGAATAGCTTTACACTCATAAAATTTTATTTTTCAACGGCACGTTCCCGGCGCGCCCTAAACCGGCGTGCCCCAAGCCTACCGCGCCGGTTCAACAATTGTCACGCCCGCGCCGGACTAAGATCATTTACCTACGCTTGGCCACACCGGGGAAGCCTATCCCTACGTGTAATATCCCGGACCTTTCAGATCCTTCTTCATGGGTCCCGGATCTGATTTCTCGGAGTGTCCGGCTCCGTTGTGTCCAAAATTTCGTTTCAACATCTTTTGTGTTCGGATCGGCGCGATCCGGAGTTGTTTCGGAGGCCCGGAAGCGTTCCGCGGCTTTTTCCGTGTGTGTTTTCCGATTTCCGGTGTGGGTTTCGGTAATTCCTTCGGAACCTCACTGCGGGTGAACCCGATCGTTCACCTGGGCACGAGTGGTACCATTACGATCGGTGCGTTCCGAGGATCGCGAAAACGTAATTTTCTATTTTTTGGTATTTTCTGGAATTTCTGAATTTTCTATAAATAATCTCATTTCTCTCTCTCCCCACTCGCTTCTTCTTCTTCTCCTTCTTCCTTCTTTCTCCCCCACCGTGAGCATCGCCCCTCCCTCTCTCTCTCTCTCGTTCGGCCGCGGCGACGTCCCCTCCGGCTGCAGACGGCACGGGGCGACGGCGTGACGGCATGGGCGACGGCGAGGCGATCGTGGCGGCGTAAAGCTTGTGGGGAACGGTGAAGGGACGAGGGTTTTCAAAGCATTCTTTGCAATCTCGGTAACGATTCGGTAGAGCATTCGCTCCATTGAGGTAGGGTGACGTTCCCTAGCTCCCCGCCGTTCATTTCCGTGGTTTATAGGCCGAGAGGGGCTTGATTAAGCGGGTTTGTGGTTTTCCATGATTTGGGGAGAGTTCGCCCGATCTATGGATTTAGTCCGCGATTTCACATTTTGGTGGCCTAGTATCATGCTAGGGGTCCCCAGGGGTCTTCCCCTTTGATTTCCCCCTCTCTGGTGGAGGCATGGGGATGTGGTTGGGTTTTTTGGGATTTTCCCACCGTTTCGCCGTCGGGCGAGTGTGACGGTCCTTCCAGTGACCGTCACACTCTGTGATGCGACTGGGTGGGTGCGTCATAGCCCTTGTTTAGCCAGTTGGGGGTCAGGGACTATGACGATCCCACGATAGACCGCTACAGGCGTGTGACGCGCCTGGGTTGGGCCGTCAGAGCGTCCCGACCATTGGCATCCGACCGTTGGTTTAACCATTGGAGGTCAAGGCCTGTGACGCACCAGGACTGGCGCGTCACAGCCTTGTGACGGCCTGCGTGGGTGCGTCAGAAGCTATTCAACCCCCAGGCCGTGTGACGCTCCAGGGCTGGACCATTACATGTGTGTGACGCTCCAAGAATGGACCGTCACATGCTGTGACGCACCGAGTGGTATGCGTCACAGCTTGCCCTTGTTTTTCCCTGTGACGTACCTGCATAGGCGCGTCACAGTCTGTAACGCACCAGGGCGGGTGCGTTACACTCTGTTTTACACTGGGAGTGTGACGGCCTGCGTTGGACCATCAGGCGTCTGTGACGGTCCAGCCTAGACCGTCAGGCGTCTGTCACGGTCCCGCCTAGACCGTCAGAGTCTTGTGACGCGTCTAGGGTAGACCGTCAGGCACTGGGCTGTCCCGGGTGGTTTACAACACTGGGCTGTCACCGTGCGACGGTGCCGGTACATGGGGGGGTCCCCGTACGTCGTCGGATGCGGATGTGGTTTTCCGTTGACTTGAGAGTCTACTCCTTCACTGACCCTCCACTAGTCGTAGCCTTCTTACACGAGTGTGGTCCCACCAGGGAGTGGTGGAGAGGCTACCCTGAGGACGGTTGTTTTAGACTGGTTTCCGTCGGGCCCCTCGTCATTAGCCAGAGTCCGGCTACGGGGGAAAACCAGTCAGAGGGCCAGACCTAGGACGCATGGTCTGTGTGTGCACACGTGGTTGGGGGCAGTTGGACCCGCGCTGACGAGCGTGACCCCAGCTAGTCACTTGGTTGTGGTACTTGTTCGGTGTCCATGCCTCTGGTAGGCGCTACCACATCAGGCAGTTCACCTGCGGTGATGTGTAAGTCGTCAGGGGATGCTACCGACTGTGCTTCTTGTGGGAGGTACTCCTATCGAGTCGGGAGTGTCAGGCTGTCAGTCATCGTGACTTCGACCTTCGGGTTTTGTCATGTTGACCGTTGCGTTTCGATCTTCCTGCCGTGATGCGTGTGTCGGCTTGCGTGCCGTGAGACCGGTGTTTTGTAGTGGCAGGGCTTCCTTTTCGAGGTACTCACTTACTGCTAGCGTAGCGATTTCTCCGTTTGCGAGGTAGGGTTCGGGTGATCCCTACTGAGTCTTGTTCCGAGGCTCATTCCCTGCGTGTTTTCACCATGTTTCAGGCGAGGCGAGGCTTCAGGGGAGTTCGTCTGAGGCTCAGCGCGGTTCAGGTGCCCAACGTTAGTGCTAGAGGTCAGAGCCGGGGTATACCCCGTGTAGCTGTACATTCTTTTTTTGTCTCTGTACTAGTTGTGGACTACTGTTGTTATTTTATTGTTATCTTGTGGACCATGTAAAATGTTAATTCATTTCCTGCTTATTTATATAACTGTTTAATTTCTACAATTATTTATGATACTTGTGTAGTTTTCACACCATCCTTCTAACCATTCCGAGTCTTCGGACTCGTGTGTGGCGGTGCGAGTCTCGGGTTATCGGGTCTTCCCGGTAATCGGATTCTCGGGTCGTTACAGCTGGTATCAGAGCGCGGTTGTGGAATTATACGAGAAGCATAGGTAATTGTGGTGGTCCACTAGTCCACAGCGATGATGTACAATTGACACTAGCATCGGGCATTGTGTGTTTTTCTTGACCTTGTCATTTCCGTGTTTTCTATCTTTGCTTCAGGTGGGTGTATGGCGTCGAGGCGGGCGACTCGCTCTCAGCAGGGGAAGTCGGCTGGAGGTCAGGAGATCCAGCAGGAGGAGCAGAGTAGAACGCCACCAGCGGCCACCGAGGCAGCGGATGCTGCTAGGGTTTCGGGGGCCGAGGATATCTTCCGTGGCATGTACCAGCTTATGTCTCAGCAGTTCGGAGGAGAGGCTGGTGAGGGCTCGTCAACCAGGGGTGGGCCAGGCCGAGTAGTGAGGGATTTCATGCAGTTTCATCCCCCTTACTATGGCGGTCAGCCAGACCCTGATGTGGCTCGTGATTGGCTCGACGAGATGGAGCGGGTGTTCAGTTTCGCGAGATGTGCTGCAGAGGACAGGGTGATGTTGGCCTATAACCTGTTACAGGGTACGGCTTGAGCGTGGTGGTCTTCCGAGTGGAAGACGTCTTTTTGGTCTTGTCCCCTTGAGCAGATTGCGTGGGGCGACTTCGTCAGCACCTTTGAGCGTACGTATTGTCCAGAGTTTATTGCTACGCAGCGGATGCGTGAGTTTTTGGAGCTGGTTCAAGGCGACATGTCCGTGTTGCAGTATAAGGCCCGGTTTGTCGAGCTGGGTCGGTATGCACCTCATATCATAGAGAATGCGAGGGTGAAGACCGCACAGTTCGTTCAGGGCTTGAGGCAGGATCTGAGGCACCATTTGATTGCCAATGCTGCCACCGATTTGGAGACAGCGTCTCGCGTTGCGGCTTCTTTGGAGATGGATATGCAGAGGACTCGAGAACCGATTAGCCAGGGGCAGTCTTTGTCAGGTCGCAGCCAGCAGTCGGCTACCCAGTATCAGGGTTCCTTCCAACATGCGTCGGGTGGTTCAGGAGCGTCGGCACCGGCAGCGTCAGTGATAGGATCGGTGTCTTTTGGCACGAAGGTCAAGAAGTTCTTCGGGAAGAGTTTTCAGAAGAAGAAGTCCAAGGGTCAGGGGCAGGCATCGTTGGGCAGTGTACAGTAGATGGTTCCGCTTCAGCGTCAGGGATCAGTGGGTGGATCGCGAGGACCGTGTCCACAGTGTGGCGAGCATCACCCAGGCAGGTAGTGCATGGCGCCGATTATCTATTTTCGGTGTGACCAGCCAGGGCACATGGCGCGTGACTCTCCTCAGAGGTAGCAGCAGTAGCAGTTTCCTCAGCAGCAGCAGGTTCCCCAGTAGCAGAGGCCGCAGCAGCAGCAGCAGCAGTAGCAGGGACAGTATCCGCCGCTACCCAGGTCAGCAAGTGTGGGAGGTAGGCAGAGAGCTCGAGGTCAGATCACACACATGACCAGGGCAGAGGCAGTGGCGTCGCAGCTCGTGGAAGGTACCATTCAGATTTTGGGTTGTACGGCTCGGGTTTTGTTTGATTCTGGCGCATCTCATTCGTTTATTTCGAAGGATTTAGTGCTGAGCATCGAGGAGCCAGTGACCCAATTATCCTACGATTTGGCAGTGGAGTTGCCTTCAGGTGATTTTATGATCACTCCGTATTGCTTCGATGAGGTTCCCGTGTGGGTGGAAGGGCGGAGTTTACCGGTTAGGCTCTATGCGTTTCCGCTTCAGGACTTTGATGTGATTTTGGGCATGGATTGGCTCAAGGCACATCATGCGTTGGTGGATTGTGGCTCGAAGAGAGTTTATTTTCGGCTACTTCGTGGACCCACCTTCTATTTCCAAGGTATAAGGTCTTCCTCTTCCCGCTTTCTTATCTCTGCGATTCGAGCTTCCGTTTGCTTGATGTGAGTTGTCAGGGTTTCCTCGCTTTTGTGGTCTTGGTAGACCAGCCGTGTCCGGATGTCGAGGACATTCCGGTGGTGTGCGAGTTTCCTGATGTTTTCCCGGAGGACTTACCTGGATTGCCTCCCCAGCGGGAGATCGATTTTGTGATCAAGGTTGTGCCGGGTACGGGACCTTTGGCGAAGGCCCCCTACCATATGGCCCCCGCTGAGTTGAGGGAGTTGTCGGCGCAGTTGCAAGAGTTGCTGGCCAAGGGGTACATTCATCCTAGCTTTTCCCCTTGGAGTGCGCCTGTGTTGTTTGTGAAGAAGAATGACGGTAGCTTGCGGTTGTGCATTGACTACCGACAGCTGAATGAAGTGACCATTAAGAACAAGTATCCGTTGCCACGGATCGATGATTTGTTCGACCAGCTTCAGTCCGCTCGAGTATTCTCAAGGATTGATTTACGGTCCGGTTACTATAAGCTGAGAATTCGCGAGTCCGATGTGGAGAAGACTGCATTTGGTACGAGGTACAGGCATTATGAGTTTCTGGTGATGCCGTTTGGGCTCACCAATGCCCCCGCAGCCTTCATGGACTTGATGTAGATGGTGTTTCGTCCGTATCTGGACCAGTTCGTGGTCGTATTTGTGGACGACATCCTTGTCTATTCACGGTCTGCCGAGGAGCACGCGTACCATTTGGGTGTGGTGCTGTAGACGCTGCGAGATCACCAGTTGTATGCAAAGCTCAGTAAGTGCGAGTTCTGGCTTCGTGAGGTGCACTTTTTGGGGCACGTGATTTCTGGTGATGGCATTTCTGTGGACCCCACCAAGGTCGAGGCAGTAATGCGATGACCGAGGCCGAGGTTTGTGACCGAGATCCGGAGTTTCTTGGGACTTGCGGGCTATTATCGTCGATTTATCCAAGATTTTTCTCGCATTGCGACCCCGATGACTAGACTCACATGGAAGGATGTGCCTTTCGTCTGGTCTGAGGAGTGTGCGCAGAGTTTCAAGGAGCTGAAGAGATTGCTCACCTCGGCTCCGGTGTTGGTTTTACCTTCTGGGTCGGGAGGTTTTGTGGTGTGTACAGATGCTTCCGGGGTCAGACTGGGTGCTGTGTTGATGCAGCATGGTAGAGTGGTGGCTTATGCATCTCGGCAACTAAAGCCCCATGAGGAGAACTACCCTACCCATGACCTTGAGTTGGCGGCTGTGATCTTCGCGCTGAAGATCTGGAGGCATTATCTGTACGGTGAGAAGTTCGAGGTGTTCACAGACCATCAGAATTTGAGGTATGTGTTCACGCAGAGGGATCTTAACCTCAGGCAGAGGCGTTGGATGGAGTATATGAAGGATTATGACTTCACCTTGTCTTATCAGCAGGGCAGGATGAATGTCGTAGCCGATGCCTTGAGTCGGAAGGTCGCGGTCAGTGCCTTGATGTTGAGGTAGTGGAGGCTCTGGGAACAAGTGCCCGAAGTATCTTTCAGGCTCAAGATTTCCCAAGAGCCAGGGTTAGCTGTGCTTACGAGTCTGACTGTCACGCCTGCTATCCGCCGTCAGGTGACAGAGGCTCAGCATGCGGACCCTGAGTTACCCCGGATTCTGGCTATGGCTGATGTGGAACTCGGCGAGGACGGTGCTACGCGATTTTATGGCAGGCTGTACATCCCAGCTGAGGAGCAGGTTCGTCGTGCGGTGTTGCGTGAGGCTCATGGGAGCAGGTACACCATACACCCGGGTGCGACGAAGATGTATCGGAATTTGGGGAGGCAATTCTGGTGGCCTGGCATGAAGAGAGATGTGGCCGAGTTCCTGGTCAGGTGCCTGACCTGTCAGCAGGTGAAGGCGGAGCATCAGCGACCAGGAGGTACTCTCCAGCCCTTGGATGTTCCCGCGTGGAAGTGGGACCACGTGACCACGGATTTTGTGGTGGGGTTGCCGAGGACTCCGAGTGGGCAGGATAGTATTTGGTTGCTGGTAGATCAGCTGACGAAGGTGACTCGGTTGCTACCGGTCAAGGTCAGCTGGAGCGTGTCTAGGTTGGCTCGTCTTTATGTGGAGTGGATCGTTCCGTTGCATGGGATTCCCATTTCCATTGTGTCGGATCGGGATCCGCGCTTCACTTCTAGATTCTGGAGGAGTTTCCAGCGAGCTCTTGGCACGGAGTTGGCGTTTAGTTCAGCGTACCATCCTCAGTCAGATGGTCAGTCTGAGAGGACCATCCAGACTTTGGAGGATATGCTGAGATCCTCTTGCCTGGAGTGGCAGGGGAGTTGGATCCACCACCTGCCGTTGGTGGAGTTTGCCTACAATAAGAGCTATCATTCGAGCATCGGCATGGCTCTTTATGAGGCGTTGTATGGGCGTCCGTGTCAGACTCAACTTGATTGGTTTGAGGTTGGTGAACGTGTTTTGACGGGATCGGAGTTGGTACTGCAGTGTGCAGATGTTGTGCACCTGGTTCGTCAGAACATGTTGGCGGCCCAGAGTCGGCAGAAGAGCTATGCTGACCGGAGGAGGCAGCCTCTCGCGTTCACTGTGGGCGATCATGTGTTCTTGAGAGTTTCTCTGATGAAGGGGGTGATGCGCTTTGGACGGCGTGGGAAGCTGAGTCCCCGCTATGTTGGTCCCTTTGTGATTATGGAGCGCATCGGTGAGGTAGCTTATCGGTTGCAGTTACCCCCTGAGTTGGCGTCGGTGCATGACGTGTTCCACGTTTTGATGTTGCGGAAGTATATGCCCGATGACTCTCATGTGCTTGAGGATTCTGTGTGGCCCGAGGTGACTCCAGATCTTTCTCTTCCAGAGTTTCCAATCCGCGTTGTGGATAGGTGAGAGCAGCGCCTGCGGAGCAAGGCCATCCCCTTGGTGAAGGCGGTGTGGCAGCGACACTCTGGTGGTGAGGCTTCTTGGGAACGTGAGGATGAGATGTGTCAGCAGTTCCCTTACCTGTTCGAGTGAGTCTTCCTCTTCTTTCCCCTTGGGTTGTTCTCAATTTCGAGGATGAAATTCCTTTAAGGGGGGAGGGATATAATATTTCGGACCTTTCGGATCCTTCTTTGTGGGTCCCGAATCTGGTTTCTCAGAGTGTCTGGCTCTGTTGTGTCTGAAATTTTGTTTCGGACATCTTTCGTGTTCGGATCGGCGCGATCCGTAGTTGTTTCGGAGGCCCGGAAGCATTGCGGCTTTTTCCGCGTGTATTTTCCGATTTCCGGTGTGGGTTTCGGTAATTCCATCGGAACCTCGCTGCAGTTGAACCGGGTCATTCACCTGGGCACGAGTGGTACCGTTGCGATCGGTGCGTTCCGAGGATCGCGGAAACGTAATTTTCTATTTTTTGGTATTTTCCAGAATTTCTGGATTTTCTATAAATACTCTAATTTCTCTCTCTCTCCCCCAGTCTCTTCTTCTTCTTCTTCCTTCTTTCTCCCCCACCGTGAGCACCGCCCCTCCCTCTCTCTCTCTCTCGTTCGGCCGCGGCGACGTCCCCTCTGGCTGTAGACGGCGCGGGGCGACGGGGTGACTGCGTGGGCGGCGGTGAGGCGATCGTGGCGGCGTAAAGCTTGTGGGGAACCGTGAAGGGATGAGGGTTTTCAAAGCGTTCTTTGCGATCTCGGTAATGATTCGGCAGAGCATTCGCTCCATTGAGGTAGGGTGACGTTCCCTAGCTCCCCGCCGTTCCTTTCTGTGGTTTATAGGCCGAAGGGAGGCCGAGAGGGGCTTGATTAAGCGGGTTTGGGGTTTTCCATGATTTGGGGAGAGCTCACCCGATCTATGGATTTAGCCCGCGATTTCACGTTTTGATTTCCCCCTCTCCGGTGGAGGCATGGGGGCGTGGTTGGGTTTTTTGGGCTTTTCCCGCCGTTTCGCCGACGGGCGAGTGTGACGGTCCTTCCAGTGACCGTCACACTCTGTGACGCACCTGGGTGGGTGCGTCACAGCCCTTGTTTAGCCAGTTGGGGGTCAGGGACTGTGACGGTCCCACGATAGACCGCCACAGGCGTGTGACGCGCCTGGGTTGGGCCGTCAGAGCGTCCCGACCGTTGGCATCCGATCCTTGGTTTGACCGTTAGGGGTCAAGGCGTGCGACGCACCAGGACTAGCACGTCACAGCCTTGTGACGGCCCAGCGTGGGTGCGTCAGAAGCTATTCAACCCCCAGGCCGTGTGACGCTCCAGGGCTGGACCGTTACATGTGTGTGACGCTCCAGGAATGGACCGTCACATGCTGTGACGCACCGAGTGGTATGCGTCACAGGTTGCCCTTGTTTTTCCCTGTGACGCACCTGCATAGACGCGTTACAGTCTGTAACGCACCAGGGCGGGTGCGTTACACTCTGTTTTACACTGGGAGTGTGACGGCCTGCGTTGGATCGTCAGGCCTCTGTGACGGTCCAGCCTAGACCGTCAGGCGTCTGTGACGGTCCCGCCTAGACCGTCAGAGTCCTGTGACGCGTCTAGGGTAGACCGTCAGGCACTGGGCTGTCCCGGGTGGTTTGCAACCCAATTCCTGTTCCGACCGTGGTCGCCGTGCTACGGTGCCGGTACGTGGGGGGGTCCCCGTACGTCGTCGGATGCGGACGTGATTTTCTGTTGACTTGAGAGTCTACTCCGTCAGTGACCCTCCACTAGTCGTAGCCTTCTTACACGCGTGTGGTCCCACCAGGGAGTGGTGGAGAGGCTACCCTGAGGATGGTTTTTTTAGACTGGTTTCTATCGGGCCCCTCGTCGTTAGCCAGAGTCCGGCTACGGGGGAAAACCAGTCAGAGGGCCAGACCTAGGATGCATGGTCTGTGTGTGCACACGTGGTTGGGGGCAGTTGGACCCGCGCTGACGAGCGTGACCCCAGCTAGTCACTTGGTTGTGGTACTTGTTCGGTGTTCGTGCCTCTGGTAGGCGCTACCACGTCAGGTAGTTCACCTGCGGGGCAGTGTAAATCGTCAAGGGAGGCTACCGACTTGTTGAGTACGGACTGAATAGATTTAGAGGGGGGGTGAATAGATCTTTCCCCCTTTTTCAGATTTAATATCTATTGGCTAAGTGAGTTGCAGGTGATTAACGAATTACAGAATTGATGTTGATATCAGTGAAGAAAACAAACACATAGAAAAGCACACACACACATAAGCAAACCACAAGATAGGATTTTTAAGGTGGTTCAGTCTCTTCCCGAGACTTACATCCACCCCTTGCTTAACTCAAGCAAGGCTTCACTAATGAGAACCTCTGATCTCAATCAAAACACAAGACACTGCTGTCACACAGCTTGTTCCTGCTGACACACAGCTTGTACCAGCTGACACACAGCTTGAATCCGCTGCCTCACAGCTTGACACTTGGTGTAAGGATGAATAGAAATGATGTGAAGGTGGGATGATGCAACAGGACTGAATATGGACTTTTGTAACAAAGTAAAGAATTCAGCCTGGGACTTAATCACATGAATAAAAAGACTAGACTCCCTGTAGAGCTTCCAATCGGATGCCTTCAGCTGCTTTGTTGCTGGAGGTCGCACAGCTTGAAGCCCAGTCTTTCTTCTGCAGCAAATGAGAACGCCTTCAGTCTTCTGCAGATATCTGATTGATGGTGAGCTACTTCGTCCTGTGATGTAGGTGTGTTTCTTAGCTTCGGTTCTATGCTCCCTCTGTGTTCTTTCCTTAGCGATCCGTGGCCTTCTACTTTTATGCAGATTCTTTTCCAGGTCTGAAGCTTTTCCCGCTCAAAATTCAGATCGCGCATCAATCTACTAAAAAGCAGGGAGAAGGTTAAATCCAATGACTACAATAAGTTTGACCACTTCTAAGCACGATTCTCTCCTTGATTCCCGTGCGGAATCTCATCATTTGAACTGCCCAACAACCTGCAACAATAATCTGCAGGTTTTAAGGAACCAAAACAGAATTCGGTTACAGTTCGGTTCTGGACGCTATAACGCCCGTGGTCGACCATGACACGGTCCCTGGTCGACAACAAGCAGTGTCCTGATGGCGGTTCCATTCTGGCTGACACTCGCGTCCCCCGTGGTCGACCACAGCCTTGTCGCTGGTTGACAAGGGGCGAATTACAGATGGCCGTCAGTTCTGTCTGATGTTCTGGCTGTTCTGTGGTCGACCAGAAGTGGGGCTTTGGTCGACAGCCAAGGCACATGCAGAAGACGGATGACTTGAAACGTTTCTGGCTGGGTTCGTTGGTCGACCATAACCACTTCCCTGGTCGACAAGCGGCCTTTGACACTTCTTCTGATTTGTTGATTCCACTTGGATTTCAGTGGACCTGAAATTACTTAACTTATCAGAAATAAATTGAACTATCAGATTTATATTGAGTTGATCAGAAACATTATTTGTCATCATCAAATAGTCATGAGTCCAATACTTTGAAGGAACAATCAAACCACTTGTATTTGTTATGAAACAATATAGAACTTGATTAATCAAACATATCCTATTGTCATCATCAAAACCAAGGGATGCACAACATTCTCCCCCTTTTTGATGATGACAACCATGAGTCATTGTGACAAACAACAGACTATAAAATTCATTTGATATTGCATTCAAGGCTATCATAGCACAGATTTCATTCAGACAATTCGTTTGATGTGCCTTTCAAAAACTATAGCACTACTTACATGAGAGACTCAAAAAAGAATTAAGACACTAAGGACACGTAGACAAAGTAAACTTGACAATCTAGACTCACATCTAGACACACAACTAGACACACAATGACACATAAAGTCCTATCTCCCCCTTTGTCAACAGCAAAAAGAAGATCATTTGAACAATCCCTCTGAGGAGGATGAGGAGGTCTCTGGCTTCACGTTCTCTGCCATGCGATCCAGCTTGTCAACAATGTGGGCATAAGAGAGCCTGAGCTTCTGGATCTCGGAGATAGTAGCATTGTGATACTTTTCATTCTGCTTGGTGGTGAACTCTATGCGGTTTCCCATTTCTTCTGACACTTGACCTAAGGTGCCAACTAGTCTGTTGAACCGAGAACTAGCATGGTCAGTGTATTCCTTTTGCTTGATGAACCTGGCCTCCATCTGTTGTTCCAGCCTTTGGACTTTCTGCTCCAGGCGCCCGGTGGCAGCATTCATATTCTCTTGAAAGGAATGGAATTGGGTGGTGAGAGAGGACAACTGAGATGCTATCTGGAGAAGCACTCCGTGAGACTCAGTGTTGGATGTGAAGGATGGTGGTGGAGCAAAAGTAGAAGGAGTGGAGGTAGGTGGAACTTGGGTAGGTGGAACAGAATGAGATGGAGCTTGGGTAGGTGGAACAGAAGTAGATTGAGCATGAGTGGCAGCAATGCCTGGATGCCAGGGCACTATAGAAAGGGAAGCTGAAGGATGGGCAGTAGTGGTGGTAGCAGGGGTAGCTTGAGGCACCACAGGTGGAGGTGTGACAGTAGGACTAACTTGTATAGGTGTATGTGGTGGAGAAGAGGGTGGCAATGGAGCCGTGGATTTGCCCTTGGATGGTAGAGTGCGCTGAATTTGGTCTCCTACCTTCTTAAACCCCAAAAATGTGGTCACGAAGTGAAAGTTGTAGATGTGCCATTTGGAAATTACAATGCGCGGAGCATGGGGAAATGGTATTTTTGCTGCTTCCAGAATGGCAGATATGTGGGCAGCAAATGGAAGAGAATTCTGGGGGTAATGTAGGATGTTTTGGAAGGTGTTTAGGAGGAGCGTGATGAGGCGAATGGGTTGACAAGTGATGAGGCCATGGAGCAAAAATAGATGGAGGCGACTTACTTGATCTCTGGCGCCTCCTCTTGGTTGGATAATGGTGGTAAGAATGTGATGAAGCAATCTATGAAGAGGAGGGAAGGTGTTGGCATTCAGATACTTAGGGAGAACCTCAGGAGCTGGCAGGCCAGTGACGACGGTGTATGCAGCTCGGAAGTCAAAATCCTCAGGATTGAAGACGGCGCCATGTCTGGGAATCTTCAACGCTTTGTGGAGCAGTTTGACGTCGAGGCGGATGACGATGCCGTGAACTACGGTGTAGACCTGACCATCCACTATTTGCAAGTTGTGGTAGAATTCTTGCACAAGCTGAGGCGAATACTGAGTATGTGCCGAGACAAACGCTGTCCACTCTTGAGCTTCAAAAATTGGCAGTAGTGCTGGGAACATCTCCATCAGCTTCTCATCAGAGAAATCAACAATCCTTGGTGGCAGAACGGTCCGTGGCTTGAGAACTCCTGACACTGGATGGACGATGGGTTCTTCTGAAGCTGGTACCTTCCTGCCTGAGTCAGCCGCCTCAGCCGTGGTCGACTTTTGAGGGGCCGATGGCGGACCCTGCGCAGCCCTTGGCTTGAAATGCTTGGACGGCGTCGAGGATTCAGCAGGGGCCTTCTCTCGTGTTCTCTTGGTAGACCGCGGAGCGTGCTTTGGAGACATGGTGGAGGGATGTGAGAGAAAGACGAGAGAGAACGGGAGAGGAAGAATGCGAAAGAAGTACAGGGCGGCGGATGAGAAAAAATAGGGACCCAGCCGTGGCAATTTATAGGATAGGGCAGTAGGGCTGGGTCTTAAAGGAACTGGGACAGTGAACCATCACGTTGCAGAAAACGAGCGGTCAGGATTTAATCAGCATTACTCAACTTTTTGGAAGGTATTAAAGTGTACGCCCTTTCTTTAACAGAACACTTATGGAACCTTTCCACCCTTATGCAAAGACCACCTTGTGACCAAATAGAGTGGGTATAGTGGTTCAATGAATTTGAAAGTATTGCACCAATAAATTGACTCCCCATATCCAATTTCTTTCACATGGCTCCTTGAACTTATAATATATTTCAAGAGATAATTGGACTAACTATGCTAGCTGAACAGTGTTTTTAAACTTGTATTTGCATGCTATGCTTTAGGTCAACCATTTTCTCTGCCTTTGTGATGCTTTAAATTTTTCTTTTTGAATCATTTGAGAGCTGTGGTCAGGTTGATCACATGCTTTTCTACACGAGGAGACACGCTTTGTACACGCCAGAAACCCCCGCTACTTAGCATGCCTAACCATTCCACAAATGACTGGGACACACCTTTTATCCGTGAGGATATACGTTTATCAGACGCCAATATCCCCAGTTACTCAGTATGCCCAATCAATATCAGCAGAGTTAGATTGGATCTTCATGACACACTGGTCTCCCATCTATTTTTCAGCTAATTTTTTGCTTTGAGATGAAGAACAGTAGTTTCTCAGACCTCAATCCATTGCTCTACCATGAAGGCAGAATTATGGCGTATTCCATGTACATACATGTTAAATTTAAGTTTATTTTTACTGTTCAGCACAAACACAGGTAGAGAAACAGTCTCATTACTAAAAATCATAAGTCCTCAAAATCTTGTGACAGAGTCATAGTTATGGTTTGAATTTATTGCAGTAGTACAGTTCAAATTCTCATTACTACACTCAACCTCTACTCTTAATGATTACCTTGGTGATTTTATTGAAGGATATGGTTAGGTTTTTCAATGTTTTATCAAGGAATGAGTTTACACTTTTTCTCCCCCTCAATTTATGAGTCCTTGCTGAAGATAAAAAAAATGTTGGCCATGAAGAGATATAGAGACACAAGGGATGGGAAGTATGGATAAGGATGAATGAGTGAAGAAACTGAGCACAAAAGTTCACTTAGATCAGAGGATTTCCTAGCAGAACCAGTAGCCTTTTTAGATCCATTTTCCCTTGTTCAGATCCTCTGTCGACCATAGAGGTGCCTTTGGTCGACCTCTGTGCTGTCACAGAACCAACTATTTCCTGTCCTGATGCCTTGGTCGACCAGCGCCTTGCCTGTGGTCGACAACTGCGAAGTCACAGAACCAACTATTTCCTGTCCTGATGCCTTGGTCGACCAGCGCCTTGCCTGTGGTCGACAACTGCGAAGTCACAGAACCAACTATTTCCTGTCCTGATGCCTTGGTCGACCAGCGCCTTGTCTGTGGTCGACCACAAGAGATGAGCCGTAGAGAACCAGTATTCTGTAGAACTTGCTGAAGTAGCACCCGACACTAGACTTCCAAACTCAAAACCTGACTAGTACTAGAGACCTAGTTGACATAACTTAGACAGAAATGACAGAATCTATGCAGTGTACACATGAATATGATTATTTCAAGAATTTTCAGGAGAAATTCTACAAATTCCTAACTCCCTTCTTAGAGTTGAAAATCTGTCATTGTTAAGGGGTTTTGTGAAAATGTCTGCCAGTTGTTTTTCAGTTTCTACAAAATGAAGCATGAAATTTCCTTTGGAGACCTCATCTCTTAGAAAGTGATGACGGATCTCAATGTGTTTTGTCCTAGAGTGTTGAATGGGGTTTTTAGACAAATTAATAGCACTAGTGTTGTCACAGAAAATAGGTGCACATCCAAGATCTACATTGTAGTCTTGGAGTTGATGTTTTATCCACAAAACCTGTGTACCACAGCTCCCTACTGCGACATACTCAGCCTCAGCAGTGGAGAGTGCCACAGAATGCTGTTTTTTAGAAGCCCATGATATTAAACATCCACCCAATATTTGACAATAACCACTAGTACTCTTCCTATCAATTTTGCAACCAGCATAATCAGCATCTGAATATGAAATCAAATCTAGTTTGCAGTAAGTAGGATACCATAAACCCAATTCTTGGGTGCCGGCAATGTATCGAAGGATACGCTTGACAGCCCCTAAATGTGATTTCTAGGGCTAGACTGATATCTAGCACACATGCATACACTAAACTGAATATCTGGCCTTGAAGCAGTTAAATATAGCAGGGACCCGATCATACCTCTGTATTTCTTGGCATCTACCATGTTACCTTTTACATCAGCTTCCAATGTTGCATTTGTACCCATGGGTGACTCAATTGGTTTGCAGCTTTCCATGCCAAACTTTTTCAGCATCTCCTTTATGTACTTGGATTGATTTATGAAGTATCCTTCTCTACATTGTACGATCTGCAATCCAAGAAAAAACTGTAAATCACCCATTAAACTCATTTCAAACTCATTGGTCATTAAGTTTGCAAATTCAGTACATAAAGAAGCTTCGGTAGATCCAAACACAATATCATCCACATAGATTTGTACAATTAGTATATGCTTACCTTGGGTCTTGGAAAACAATGTTTGATCAATTTTACCTCTTATGTATCCCTTCTTGGTGAGGAAGGAGCTCAACCTTTCATACCAAGCCCGTGGAGCCTGCTTTAATCCATACAAAGCTTTATGCAATTTGAAAACATGATTAGCAAGTTCATCATTTTCAAAACCAGGGGGTTGTTCCACATAGACTTCTTCTTTTATTATTCCATTTAGAAATGCACTTTTTACATCCATTTGTTATAGTTTGATTCCATGAGATGCTGCAAAGGCTAACAATATCCTGATGGCTTCTAATCTAGCAACTGGAGCATATGATTCTTCAAAATCAACCCCAAATTCCTGGTTGTACCCTTTAGCCACCAGCCGAGCCTTGTTTCTCATTACAACCCCTTCTTCACTTAGCTTGTTTTTATAGACCCATTTGGTTCCAATAACGGGGTGAGATGAAGGTCTAGGGACAAGACTCCACACCTGATTTCTTTCAAATTGATTTAGTTCTTCATGCATAGCATTTATCCTTGAGTCATCTTTTAATGCTTCCTCTACTGATTTGGGCTCTATTTGGGACACAAGTGCAAGTTGATCTAGTTCATTGATTTCTTTTAATTGAGATCTAGTCTTCCTAGGATCATGAATTCCACCAATGATGTTTTCTATGGGATGATCTCTAAGAAGTCTTAAGTTTTCAAGATTGTTACCTGAGTTGACCTCTCCTTCGGTTTGATCATTGGAATTACCTCGATTGCTTTCTTGATTCTGTGCTTCTTCATTCTCCATCGGTTCTTCTTTGTCATTCAGAAATTCTCCATCTTCTTCTTCCTTGCAAACCTTTTCATTTTTGCCAAAATCATTGATTTCATCAAATGAAATATGAGGGGATTCTTCAACAACTTGATCTTTGGTGTTAAAGACCCTATAGGCTCTTGATCGGTCCGAATAGCCCAAGAATATTCCTGGATCACTCTTCGGTTCAAATTTGTCCAAGGCCCTTTTATCATTGTTATGGATAAAGCATTTTGACCCGAAAATTCTAAAATGGGCTAGGGATGGTTTCTTACCTTTGAACATTTCATATGGTGTATTTTCACTAGCCGGTCTTACCATTGCTCGGTTTACAATGTAGCATGCTGTGTTGACTGCCTCTGCCCAAAATCTCCTTGGAAGTTTAGCTTCAACCAGCATGGTTCTAGCCATCTCGACAAGAGTGCGGTTCCTTCTCTCCACAACTCCATTTTGTTCTGGAGTCCTTGGTGAGGAAAATCTGTGGGTTATGCCCTTGTTTCTGCAGAATAGATCAAAGTCAGAATTTTCAAACTCTCCCCCATGGTCAGATATGATTGTACACACTTTGAACTTGCCATCCTGCTTCATTCTTTTGTAAAATTCCTGAAACTCAGAAAAAGCATCACTTTTATGAGATAGAAATATTACCCATGTGAATCTAGAGAAATCATCAACTAGTACATAACCGTACCTCTTACCACTAAGACTAGCAGTTCTTGTTGGGCCAAAAAGGTCCATGTGCACAAGTTCTAGTGGTCTAGAAGATTGACTTTCAGTTCTACCTTTGAATGATTTTCTTGTTTGCTTACCTTGGGTACATGATTCACATACTTTGACATTTTGAGCAAACGAAATTTCAGGCAAACCAAGAACCATCTTATTCTTCACAAGTTTATGCAACACCCTATAGCTAACATGCCCTAGCCTTCGGTGCCACATCCAGGTCAGGTCCTCTTTCTTGGCGGTTAGGCACAGGTTGGAGTGGGCTGGATCATCCAAGTCTATTATGTAGACATTGTTTACTCTCTGGCCCATAAACTTGACTGTTTCTGAATTTGGTTCAATAATCTTGCAGATCTTGGAGTCAAATACTACTTTATGGCCTTTGTCGCAAAGCTGACTGATGCTCAGCAAATTATATTCCAGTCCATCTACCAGCAGTACATTTTCAATACAGTTAGAGGAGTTCTTACCTATTTTACCTGTCCCAATGATCTTACCTTTGTTATTTCCTCCAAAGGTCACATAGCCTCCATCTTTTGAGCTTAGTTGGAAGAACTTGGTCTTGTCTCCCGTCATGTGTCTTGAGCAACCACTATCTAAGTACCATTTATTGTGCATGGCTGCCAGACATTCCTGCATCATGAATTACACAGAAATTTTTGGACCCCAATGATACCCGGGTCCAAGATACCTTGTAAAATTATGAAATTGCTGTAACAATCCTTTGGGAACCCAGATTTTGTTAGAGCATTTTAATTTTTCGTTTCTGAACTTGTTCAGATTGGGTGGCTTTTGTTCTAATGTTTCTTTAATCTGAATCCACCTTTTTGATTTCCAATTTTCATTTTGTTTCACCTTAGAAAATCTGTGGTTTCTGTTTGCGTGTCTGGTCATGGTCGACATCTGGTGTGTCTGTGGTCGACCATCGCTTTTCCAGAAGCTAGCGCTTGTTCTGGCAGTTCCTCTGGTCGACATATGGTATGCCTGTGGTCGACCACTGCTTCTCCAGACGCCAGCGCCTGTTCTGGCAGATCCTCTGGTCGACAGAGGAGGGGTCGGTTGTCGACCAGCCTGTCTCCAGACACCTTGTTTTTCAGATTTATGTCTTTTAACTTGATTTAGTGCTTGGTTTGTTTGGTTATTTCTGTGAATTTGAGTTTCTTGTCTATTATTTTTAAGCTTATGTTGATTGACTGTTTTCTCTTTAATGTTTCTCTCTTCCTTGGTGACATTATTCCTTTTGGAGGAGCATTCAGCTACATCCTCTTGTTTGTTTTGATATAGATTGATTAGGGGCCCTTTTCCTTTTGAGTCAGCAGTCCCAGTTATGGTTTTTGTTTGGAATTCCTTTTTAGCCGTAGGATTGTATCCTAATCCTTCTTTTTGAAAGTTTACTTTTATTCCCAAGACAGCATTTAAGTTTTCTTGACCTTTAGTCATTTTTTCCAAGGTTTCCTGTTTGTTTTTCAGTTCACTCTGGATTCTTTCTATTTCTTCCAGAAGTTTACAGTTTTCCTCCTTGAGTGAGTTGTTTCTTTCTTGAGTTTCCTTAGTTTGTTGTTCACTTTCTTGAGTCTTTAATTTTACCTCATCAATTGTGTTTTTCAGTGACTCATTTTCTTCTAACAGCCCTTTGACAGTTTCTTCATCTGTCTCGTATTGTTTCAGCTTATTTTTCAAGGTGGTGATTTCTAATTCTAGTTCAGTTCTGTTGACAAATGGGATGCTGTCATTGTTGACCTGATTAAGTTTTTTCTTCAAACTCTTATTTTCCTTTCTAATTCTTTCATATGCATCAAGTAAGTCTGAGTAGACTCCTTCCCAATCTGAGCTAGAAAAATCTTGAAAAGGGGAGGTTACCTCAAGATCGTTGCTGTCTCCTTTGGCCATTAAACATGTGTTTCCTTCTTCTTCTTCGGAGGTTGTTTCCTCTTCGCTGCTTTCCTCTTCCTCGCTCCATGTGCTTATCATTGCCTTTGGTTTCTTGCCTTTCCACTTGTAGCTTGATTTCTTAGGAGCCTCTGGACATTCTGCCTTCACGTGTCCTGGCTTCCTGCAGTTGTAGCAAACAAGCTTGTTAGATGAAGCTTTGTTTTTGTCAAACTTAAACCGGGATGATTTCCTTGCCGTGCCCTTAGGATTTTTAAATCCCTTACCTTCCTTCCGCAGGAACCTTCTGAACTTTCTTGTTAACATGGCTAGTTCGCCAGTTTCATCACCTGTGCTAGATGAGTTATCAGTGTCAGATAATTCAGAGGTGCCTACTTTAGTTTTCAGGGCGAGCTGCTTCTTTTTCTTGCCCTCATCTTCCTTTCTCTTTAGGTTGACCTCATATGCCATTAGGGAACCTACCAGTTCATCCACAGTCATAGTTGTGAGGTTCTTTGAGTCCTCAATTACTGTGGCCTTGGTATGCCACATAGGAGTGAGGGATCTTAGGATCTTCCTTACTAATTCCTGTTCCTTGTAGGTTTTCCCTAGACTTTTTAAACTATTCGTTAATTGCACTAGTCTAGCATACATTTCAGAAATATTTTCGTCAGTTTTCATTCTAAACATTTCATATTCTGAAACTAGCATATTTGCTTTTGACTCCCTTACCTCTGAAGTACCTTCATAGATTACTACTAGTCGATCCCACATTTCCTAGGCCGTTGCACATTGTGAAACTCGTGAGAACTCCGTGGGGTGTAGTGTGCATTGCATTACATTCATGGCTCCCCAGTTGATGGTTGATTTTCTGACTTGTTCTCTGGTCCAGGTATCCTCATCATCGGGCAGCTCGTAGGGTCCTCGGCTTACTACTCTCCACATCTCATGATCTTGTGCTCTCAAGAACACCTGCATACGATTTTTCCAGTATGAGAAATCATTTCCATCGAAATATGGTGGTCTAGTTACTGAGTGTCCCTCAGCCATTAAACTTCTAGAGTTCAGTCCGGCAGGCCTCTCCTGGTTGTTAGACCACATTTTTGGAGAGTCTGGCTCTGATACCACGTGTTGAGTACGGACTGAATAGATCTAGAGGGGGGGTGAATAGATCTTTCCCCCTTTTTCAGATTTAATATCTATTGGCTAAGTGAGTTGCAGGTGATTAACGAATTACAGAATTGATGTTGATATCAGTGAAGAAAACAAACACATAGAAAAGCACACACACACATAAGCAAGCCACAAGATAGGATTTTTAAGGTGGTTCAGTCTCTTCCCGAGACTTACATCCACCCCTTGCTTAACTCAAGCAAGGCTTCACTAATGAGAACCTCTGATCTCAATCAAAACACAAGACACTGCTGTCACACAGCTTGTTCCTGCTGACACACAGCTTGTACCAGCTGACACACAGCTTGAATCCGCTGCCTCACAGCTTGACACTTGGTGTAAGGATGAATAGAAATGATGTGAAGGTGGGATGATGCAACAGGACTGAATATGGACTTTTGTAACAAAGTAAAGAATTCAGCCTGGGACTTAATCACATGAATAAAAAGACTAGACTCCCTGTAGAGCTTCCAATCGGATGCCTTCAGCTGCTTTGTTGCTGGAGGTCGCACAGCTTGAAGCCCAGTCTTTCTTCTGCAGCAAATGAGAACGCCTTCAGTCTTCTGCAGATATCTGATTGATGGTGAGCTACTTCGTCCTGTGATGTAGGTGTGTTTCTTAGCTTCGGTTCTATGCTCCCTCTGTGTTCTTTCCTTAGCGATCCGTGGCCTTCTACTTTTATGCAGATTCTTTTCCAGTCTGAAGCTTTTCCCGCTCAAAATTCAGATCGCGCATCAATCTGCTAAAAAGCAGGGAGAAGGTTAAATCCAATGACTACAATAAGTTTGACCACTTCTAAGCACGATTCTCTCCTTGATTCCCGTGCGGAATCTCATCATTTGAACTGCCCAACAACCTGCAACAACAATCTGCAGGTTTTAAGGAACCAAAACAGAATTCGGTTACAGTTCGGTTCTGGACGCTATAACGCCCGTGGTCGACCATGACACGGTCCCTGGTTGACAACAAGCAGTGTCCTGATGGCGGTTCCATTCTGGCTGACACTCGCGTCCCCCGTGGTCGACCACAGCCTTGTCGCTGGTCGACAAGGGGCGAATTACAGATGGCCGTCAGTTCTGTCTGATGTTCTGGCTGTTCTGTGGTCGACCAGAAGTGGGGCTTTGGTCGACAGCCAAGGCACATGCAGAAGACGGATGACTTGAAACGTTTCTGGCTGGGTTCGTTGGTCGACCATAACCACTCTCCTGGTCGACAAGCGGCCTTTGACACTTCTTCTGATTTGTTGATTCCACTTGGATTTCAGTGGACCTGAAATTACTTAACTTATCAGAAATAAATTGAACTATCAGATTTATATTGAGTTGATCAGAAACATTATTTGTCATCATCAAATAGTCATGAGTCCAATACTTTGAAGGAACAATCAAACCACTTGTATTTGTTATGAAACAATATAGAACTTGATTAATCAAACATATCCTATTGTCATCATCAAAACCAAGGGATAACGTTTTGGATGAGTTACCGACTGTGCTTCTAGTGGGAGGTATTCCTGTCGAGTCGGGAGTGTCAGGCTGTCAGTCGTCGTGGCTTCGACCTTCGGGTTTCGTCGTGTTGACCGTTGCGTTTCGGTCTTCCCACCGTGGTGCATGTGTCGGCTTGCGTGCGTCAGATCGGTGTTTTGTAGTGGCAGGGCTTCCTTTTCGAGGTACTCACTTACTGCTAGCGTAGCGATTTCTCCGTTTACGAGGTAGGGTTCGAGTGATCTCTACTGAGTCTTGTTCCGAGACTCATTCCCTGCGTATTTTTACCGTGTTTTAGGCGAGGCGAGGCTTCAGGGGAGTTCGTCTGAGGCTCAGCGCGGTTCAGGTGCCCAACGTTAGTACCAGAGGTCAGAGCCGGGGTATGCCCCGTGTAGCTGTACTTTCTTTTTTTGTCTCTGTACTAGTTGTGGACTACTGGTGTTATTTTATTGTTATCTTGTGGATCATGTAAAATGTTAATTCATTTCCTGCTTATTTATATAACTGTTTAATTTCTGCAATTATTTATGATACTTTTGTAGTTTCCACACCATCCTTCTAACCCTTCTGAGTCTTCGGACTCGTGGGTGGCGGTGTAAGTCTCGGGTTATCGGGTCTTCCTGATAATCGGATTCTCGGGTCGTTACACTACGCGTGGTCGCGCCTATCTTGAAACATTGTGGTGTTCTAATCACTCACTCGCCCTCGGAGCGATCCTCGCCTCCCATGGTCGGGATTAATAACCCTAATCAATAATAAACTAAATAAGGAAAGGAACTATTCAAGCCCGAATCATCTTATTATCATGCTTTTACTACCATGTCCGTGAGCGTCATGCTTTCATGACTCTACTGCCACGCTTAGCATAATCATGAATATCATGCATGCATCCCTGCATAGACCCTCGGGTATATCAAATGGCACTGACGGGAGTCCGGGTTACGCCCGACTGAAAGTCTTTGCTATGCGCGATGGTGGTCTTCGGACCTACGTCGTCCGCCACGTATCGAGGGTCTCCAACCTAATGAACCATGCCTCCCTCCATGATAGATAATTAGCATCTCATGTGACCTCGTCACACCCATACTCTTGCATCTTGTTTCGGCCTCGAACGGCTCGCTATCTCGACAATTAATCAAAGGTTTTCTCCCTTATGGGGGATGTAATTAACGCCATAACCTTTATGGTATGACGGACTGCTGGTCCCGACCTGAACCTCACTCTCACCCTACAAGGGTCAAAATGAGAGCACAATAAACTTGTCACTCACGTGACTAGCACGCCTGCGCGATCAACTAACCCGTTGGTTATCTGTTAACTAATCGGTTGCTTGATCGACATAATGAAATACCCCCGGGTACAATAATAACAAAAAAAGATAGCTACAAAAAAAATGATCAAACAGGCCATCAGGGAGTGGCCTGAGCCCCGCACCCTCCACGATGTCCGAAGCTTCCATGGCTTAGTGATATTCTATTGCCACTTCATTCGTGGCTTCAGTTCCATCACCACCCCAATCACTGATTGCATAAAGAAGGGGGCATTCGTATGGACTAAGGCTGCAGTCATAGCCTTTCAGGACATCAAGGAGCTGTGGACGCGCTTTTCGTTTAACCGTTGTTTCGGGGCGATCACCGGTTTATTGAGTGCGTGGGCGTGCCAGTCACCGAAGTGACGATTTATTCGGGCTCCGGAGAGCCCAAGGTGCGCTCGAATCTGACTTCGTCAGACGACTGTGTGGTTCGTGTCGGGACCGAATCCCGTCGCGCCGTAGAGGTCACGACGTCATTTACATCCCTCACATGAGGGAATACCCTTGATTAATTACCGAAATTAGGGGACCCGCGGCCGAAAAGAGTAACACTGATTATGCGAGAGAGAGAGATAGGGATAGGTCACACTGAAGGTCATATCGGGGCTATAAACTGTCGGCCATGTCGGTCGCTCCGTGGACCTTCTAGTATTCAGACACAGGTCCGTGGCAGAGACACAACGAGAAAAACTGGGGTGGATCCCTTCAAATGTCTGCCGAGCATGCGGCAATTTTAATGAGGATTCGGAAGGTATCCGGAACGAGAAACAAATCCGGTCCGGTTGGGATGCCGGCCCAAGATTAGGTCAGAACTTGGCCATATCGGGATAATTCCCAAGGTTCGAGTTCGACCTGAAAGGGGCGGCGTCGTTGTTCCTTTTACCCCGGGTCCCGGGGAGAGAGGGAGCTGCAGTGTGGGCATTAGCGTCTTTTATCTGGGGCTTTCTTAGTCGTCTCTTCTGGGATTTCTGATTTAATGTTTACTGTTTATTCGTGCCTTTGTCCGGGATGATTTCTCTTCTTTTTATTCATGACTATTCTTGTTATTATCATTCATTTGCTGTTTATTTTTTATTACCCCTCCCGCCTCTTTATTGTGATTAATATTACGCATTCGGAATCCTTTAATTAGCGTAATTTTTACTAATTTATTTGCTATTATTAATGCCCTTATCAGGCTGTATATGCATATATGTATAGTGTGCCGGCGAAGGGGGAAAACGGGAGTGTACCGTTGAGGGCAGAGAGCGTGCCGCTGGGAGGCTAAAGGGGTGTACCGCTGAAGGGCAAGGGGGCGTGCCGCTGAAGGCCAATGAGGGCGTACCGCTGAAGGCCAATGGGGCGTACCGCTGAAGGCCAATGTAGCGCACCGCTGGGGCTCAAGGGAGTGTACCGCTGAAGGTTAAAAAGGGGCATACCGCTGAGGGTTGAAAGGGGTGTACCGCTGAAGGCAAAGGGGAGCGTGTCGCTGAAGGCCAATGAGGGCGTACCGCTGAGGGTTGAAAGGGGTGTACCGCTGAAGGCAAAGGGGAGCGTGTCGCTGAAGGCCAATGAGGGCGTACCGCTGAGGGTTGAAAGGGGTGTACCGCTGAAGGCAAAGGGGAGCGTGTCGCTGAGTTTTCGACTATTTGTTTTAAGGCTTTTCTTTTCTTCTTATCTTAACTTTTGTGTAGTTTTATATAAAACTCCTCCCTTGTTTTGTTTCGTTTGGTTCGGCCTCTTTTCTTGCGGGTCGGACACTCGGGCTACCGGGTAGTTAATTAGTTCGGTTCGGTTTTCGTTGTGATGCCGGCAGTGATTTGATAAATGGAAGGCTTCATTGTTGATCGTTCTTATTTGTTTATTGCTTCCTTTTGCCTCTTTAATTGTTCATTAATTTCTCACGAAAATTCGGCAGCATCTCCCCTTGACCCGGGGCGTAAGGGAGATAAAGGGAACGCGCCCACATGGAGTGACGGAACCCGACAACTAGAGGTGGGCCCCCCCTGGAGGGGCAACACCTTTATGGAACCTCGGAAAACGCGAAGGAAAGGCCCCGGGGACGAGGCCAAGAAGGGGGCTGTTGAGAGGCTGAAGGATGTGCCGCTAAAGGCCATAAGGTGAGTGTACCGGCCAAGGGCCAATTGGAGTGTGCCGGCCAAGGGGTATGCCGGCTAGGGGTAACAGAGTGTGGGTGTGCCGCTGAGGGCAGAAAGGAGTGTGCCGCTGGGGGCAAATAGGGGTGTACCGCTGAGGGCTATTGGGTGTGCCGTTGAGGGCCAAGGCAAGTGTGCCGGTCAGGGGCCAAAGTGATGCATTGCCGGAGGATTAAAAGGGCCAAGTGTGTGTGGGCTTGCAGATTGTTCAAGAAAAGGAGGAAGGGTTACTGGAAGTGAATGGAGGACTCACAAGGCCAGGCTTTAAATGGGAGGCATCACATTGATGTGGTGGCTCAAAAGAAACCGGAGGAACGGAGGAAACGGGTAACACAATACATGCACTATGAAGGCAGGATCAAACCAACAGAAATAGCAAAAAAAAAGGGCCAAGGAGGGTGATTGTTTCCATTCGTGGGATGCCAAGGACCGTATCCCTACATGCATATTACAAGAGAAAATGCCCAAATGAGGCCATGGACAAAAGGAAAAGACTCCAAGACGGAGAACGAGAGGAGGAATGAAATACAAGACGGAAGAAAACATTGGGGCCTAAGACATAGGCTACCATTCCCAACCCTCTCCCCCAATACAACAAGCTCTCTCTCTCTTACTCTTGTTTCTTCCCGGTGGCCGTCGGACGGAGCTCAGGCCGGGAGGGTCGCTTCTTCTCTTCTCCCTTCTCCTCTTTCTCCTGTGTGTGTGTCTTCTACTGTCGGAGCCTCTTCCCCTCTGTGTGTTCGTCTGTGTGTGTCTCTCCGTCCGTCCTCTCCTTTTTCTGGAAACGAAGAGAAGGGTTTTTTTATACCCCGGGCGGCGGGAGCCTTCGAGCACGGCCGCCGAAGCGGGAAGTGGCCTGTGATCATGAGGTTTGACCTGCCTGTCCTGGCTGTCAGTGGACTAGGCCACGTGGCCCAACGATCGGCTGCCACCTCAGATGGCTCCACTGCGCGCCAAGGATGTGTAGGGCATGGGCCTCACGTCGCCCGTTGAAAGAGCTTCACCGCTGTGCCGTTGAAGGGCTGAACAAGCGTGCCGCTGTAGTGCCAAAAGGGCGTACCGCTGGAGCCCCGGATGGGCGTGCCGTTGAACGGCCTGAAGGGCGTGCCGCTGGGGACCCTACAGGGTGTGTCGCTGAAGACCCCCCAGGGGGCGTGCCGTTGAACCCCAAAGGGGGTGTGCCGCTGAACCCCAAAGGGGTGTGCCGTTGAACCCCCCCTGGGGGTGTGCCGCTGAAGACCCCCCAGGGGGCGTGCCGTTGAACCCCAAAGGGGTGTGCCGTTGAACCCCCCCTGGGGGTGTGCCGCTGGGCAGCCAAAGGGGCTGGGCGTGCCGCTGAAGGCCGTGCCGTTGAAGCCCAGGATGGGCGTGCCGTTGAACCCCCCCCCCCCTGGGGGTGTGCCGGTGAAGACCCCAAGGGTGTGCCGCTGGGCAGCCGAAGGGGCTGGGCGTGCCGCTGAAGACCGTGCCGCTGAAGCCCAGGATGGGCGTGCCGTTGAACCCCCTGGGGGTGTGCCGTTGAACCCCCCTGGGGGTGTGCCGGTGAAGAGCTAAAATGGGCAATTTTGAGCCCATTGTGAGCACGAGTCGTGGCCCATTTGATTTTCTTCGAGGCCCATGGGCCGTGGGGCCTCTTGTGCTTGATTTCTCCGGGGTTTCTTCACTCGGGGCCGTTGTTGATGCTGGGCCGAGCGTGGCATCTGGATGTGCAATTTTCGGTGTCCACAAATGCCCCCCACCCACGGGTAGCGCAAGCGAAGGATGAGCCGGGCGGTACCCGCGGGTGTCTTCGTCTCTTCTCCCTTTATCGATGCCGACGGGGTGTCGAGAACCGACCTGGTTGGTTATTTGTTGGTCTCGTTGTTAGTGCCGACGGAACGTCGGGAGCTGAGGTAGTATGTTGGTCTCTTAGCCTCTTCATTAGTGCTGACAGGGTGCCGGGAACTGAAGTAGCTTGTCGGTCTCTTTGTCACTCCATCAGCGCCGACGGAATGCCGGGAGCTGAAGCAGTATGTTGTCTCTTCGTCAGTACCGACGGGGCACCGGGAACCGACCTGGTCTCTTGGTCTCTTTGTCTCTTCGTCAGTGCCGACAGGATGCCGGGAGCTGACATGCTTTGTTGTCTTTTAGTCTCTTGGTCTCTTGGTCTCTTCGTCAGTGCCGACAGGATGCCGGGAACTGACTTGTTTTGTTGTCTCTTAGTCTCTTGGTCTCTTCGTCAGTGCCGACAGGGTGTCGGGAACTGACCTGGTCTCTTGGTCTCTTTGTTTCTTCGTCAGTGCCGACAGGATGCCGAGAACTGACATGCTTTTTGTCTCTTAGTCTCTTGGTCTCTTCGTCAATGCCGATAGGGTGCCGGGAGCTGACCTGGCTTGTTGTTTCTTGGTCTCTTCGTCAGTGCCGACAGGATGCCGGGAACTGACATGCTTTGTTGTCTCTTAGTCTCTTCGCCAGTGCCAACAGGATGCCGGGAACTGACCTGCTTTGTTGTCTCTTAGTCTCTTCGCCAGTGCCGACAGGATGCCGGGAACTGACCTGCTTTGTTGGTCTCTTGGTCTCTTCGCCAGTGCCGACAGGATGCCGGGAACTGACATGCTTTGCTGTCTCTTGGTCTCTTCGCCAGTGCCGATAGGATGCCGGGAACTGACCTGGTTTGTCGTCTCTTACTCTCTTCGTCAGTGCCGACAGGATGTCGGGAGCTGACCTGGTTTGTTGATCTCTTCTTGTCTGTCTTTTCTCTTCTTTTTTTTTGTACCACATTACCGATACAAGCGCCCTTTCGGGTTTTCGCCGGTACCGGCCCCCTCTTGCTTTTGCCCACGCGCCCTTTCGGGTTTTCACGTGGCGGGGTACCCGATTTTGCCCATAGCGCCCTTTCGGGTTTTCGCCACAGCCGGGTTGTTGCCATTTTTGCCCTTGTCCCCGTGTAGGGACAAGTCCGGCGGGGTATCTCCATTTTTAACCCCATTTTATTTTATATATTTTTTTGACAAGCGAGGAATATACGAGTGTAGGCTAGAGCACGAAGCCTTGCGCCGGAAGATGAGGTTCACTCGTTGGCGAGAATAGAACGCCAGCGCAACGGGAGAATTTGTGCCGATTCAGACGTAAGGTCCGTAATGGCGGTTTTGTGTGACGGAAGGTGGCTGAGGCACGAGGCTACGTGTCGGGGAAAGCCTTGTTTGTTGGTAGGGTAGTGACACTATGACAAGGATAGAGCCGCGGGGGTAGAGTCGTCTTTGCTAGTGTGGACGTTCGTCCGACTGGGATCGTGGGGATGGAATGTTCTCCCTGAAGACATTTATTACTCGATCTCATCGACTTACTCCCCTGCGTGTGTGAGCGGACGAGTATATAAATGCGTGCACATGCATGGGTACGTATATATACACCCACATATATATATATATATATATATATATATATATATATATATATATATATATATATATACCTATATTTATATATTTAATATCCTTCATATCTATTTTTTTTATTTTTTCCTCCTTTTATTTTCTCCTCTTATTCATTCAGGATTTTTTTTCTTCTTTTCCTCCTCTTTTTTATTTCCTCTCCCCCTTTTTTATTATTTATTTTTTTTTTGCCTCCCTTTTCTTTCCCCCCCCTTTTTCTTCTTTTCCCCCTTTTTTTCTCCTCTTCTTTTCTTATTTCTCCCTTCCTCTTTTCTTTCACATATAAAAGGGGGCGGGGGCGGTTAACGTTCCCCCCCCTCTTTCGAATTCTCTCTACCCTCTCTCTTTCTTCCTTCAACGGGCGAAACACCCCCCCCTTCTCTTCTCTTCGTCTTCTCTGTCACCGGGAGCCGCCGCCGCTGCCACCGTCGTCGTCGTCGTGGTGAGGGCACCACCGCGGAGCCCCCCCGTCTTCTCTTCTCTCTTCCCCCTCTCTATTCTTCTCCTCTCCTCCCTTCTCCTCCCGTTCTCTTCTCCTTCCTTCCCTTTCCCGCCGTGGGGCGACGGGGCCCTAGCCCCTTCTTTCTCTTCTTTCCCTCTTCCTTTCTTCTTCTTCCCCATTCTTCATCTCTTCTCCTTCCTCTCTTCTAGCGTCATGGTAGGGGAGGCCGTCGGGCGCCTGTCATGCCGGTGAGGGAGCGTGAAGGCGTGCCGACGAGGGGGCGTCGGAGCGTGCCGGGGGAACCGCCCTAGGGCGCGTCGGTGAAGCCGTTGGCACCGTGCCGGGGAGGAGCTCTCCTGGCGTGCCGGGGAGTGGCTGTTGGGGGTGTGTCGGGGGAAAGGTGATTAGGGCGTGCCGGCGAGGGCGCCTTCAGGTGTGCCGGGGAAGACATCCCTAAGAGTGCGCCGGGGGGAAGGCAGCCAGAAGCGTGCCGGGGAGCGACGCTGGGAGTGTGCCGGCAAAGGGGGGCTAAGGGTGTACCGGGGAAGCCCTCCGTGGGCGTGCCGGGGAAGTGCCACGGGGCTGTGCCGGGGAAGCCTATCTGGGGGGTGTGCCGGGGAAGACATCCCAGGGGCTGTGCCGGGGAAGGCTGTCTGGGGGGTGTGCCGGGGAAGACATCCCAGGGGCTGTGCCGGGGAAGGGCTTTTCCAGGGCGTGCTGGAGAAGGCTGCCACTGGGTGTACCGGCGTAGGCCCTGAGCAGCGTACCGGTGAGGGCCGCTGCATGGTGTGCCGGGGAAGGCATTGCTGGGCGTACCGGTGAGGGCCGTTGCAGGGGGGGTATCGGCCAAGGGGCTTCAGGCAGTATGTGGGGACTTTAGCTTAGGGAAGAAGACTCCTTCGATCGGCGGACTTCTGGTGTTGCCTCTCGGGGCCCACCATGTTTTGTTGGGGCCGTCACTCCTTGTGGGCGCGCACCCGTGTTTTCCCTTACGCCTTTGGCCTAGGGGAAACTCTGCCGAAATTTCGTCAGAAATTGGCAATATTTTGTTCACTTGACTTGTAGTAAAGTTTCTTTGCAGTCCTTTTGCTTGTGATTTGTTCTGAACTTCTTCTTTGCATATCTTTGCAGAGATATGGCTGCTCCAAGTGGTTCTGCCGCCCCCGCTGCTGCTATCGGGGCCGACCTCATTCCGCGGGGTCCAGTGCCGGCAGTGACATGGCTCAACGTGGAAGACCTGGACCGTGAACATGGGGAGATAGCTGCCTTGGCTGAGTCGTCGGGGTCCGACCGGGAGAGCATGGACTTCGGCCGGCTCACCAGAGTTGACAGCGGCTTCACTTTTGACCGGGCCACCGGGGAGTACAGGAAAGACTTCCTGAAGGATAGGCACCTTGTTCGATTCCTGAAGCACCTGCGCTCCCGAGAGGGGCGAGACTTTCGCACTATAAAAGCCGTCGAGCGGGCCATCCTGCATGCCCGGGACAGTCTATTGTACAGCGTCCCCAGGAGCATTCCGATGTATCTGGTGGGAGAAGCCCGGGAATGGAAGCCGGTCTTGGGTATTGAGGGAGTGCTGCCGGCTGAAGACAAATTAGTGCGAGCCCCTCAATTCACACCAGCAAGGTGGGACATGTCTGCGGGGAAGGTGCGTGGCGAGTCGCCCCGATTTGGCTTATTCCTGGATCCCCTAAAATGGGGTTATAGGGAGGAGCCGTTCATATTGGACTGTTTGGCCATCAGGTTCAAGTACGAACTATCACTGGGCTGGTTTGGGGAACTGAAGCTTCAAGATGCCCACAGCTTCCGAGAAGGGGCGGTGGAGTTCACTGAATATGTACTGTTCAACTACGCCCCGTTGCTGGTCCGGGTTGGCATCTACCACAGCGTGTACGCCTCCCGGTATGGTTATCCCATCTCCAAGGGTCTCTGTTGCGGCATGATAGAAGTATTTAGTGCGGAGACCAATACCTTCTACACGGCAGAGGGAGAGACTTCACTTGATTTGTGGAGCCTAAACCAGCTGAGCGGCTTGCCCATTGACGGGGAGCCTTATGAAGAAGTATGCCTCCCGGACTTGATCAAAGACGAGACTAACGGGGACGGCTATTATTCTCTGGGGTATTCATACCGGTACCTGATGAAGGCGTATCGGGAGCTGTACCAGCTGTCGCACAAGGGGAAGCAGCCCACCCGTGGGGATAGGAAACGGGTGCGTATGGCGGTATGGCTGGAATATTTCTATGATGGGCTGAAGCAGTATGAAGATTTTCCTTGCGTTGGCACCGCTGTTGCTCGCAAGAAACGTGCGAAGCCCAAGCATGATGTGAAGATCCCCTCCAGGGGACGTCGGAGCGGGGCCAATCCGATGGGGGTCGACCCACAAACTCACTGTGCCGCCTATCTGACGTACTGGCTGTGTTCATTTGCCATGCCGTACGGGGACGAGACAGTGATCCGGCCAGATGCCATCTACCCGGCGTGCCAGATGGCGTGGGGTGTCAAACTTTCTCTGTGCCCGGCGGCACTCTGTTTCATTTATAAGGCCCTGGGAGACATCATCACGCACCAGTTCCCGAGGCAGGCCCGGTACGTGTGCCCACTGCATTTCTTCAACGCGTGGGTTTGTTCACTGTTTCCGGAGTTCGCCCCGCGAGTCCTTCAGGATTGGGGGCTGGTGCCGAGGATGCTGGAGTTCGCGAGTGCAGAACCGGCTTCTACTTCCATGCGGATGTATGATATTCGGGGCCGGTTGACCAAGGTTCCTCGGGATGCAACCGGTACTATTCATTTCTGGACGCTGGCCGCACATTCAAGCCCCCTCGTGAATAATAAGAGGGAATGCAAGGATGACCAGGTGGAGAGGTATGTCCACCTGTGGACACCAAAAAAAACTGCACACCAAACACCCTGCTCGGCCCAGCATCAACAACGGCGCCGAGTGAAGAACCCCCGGAGAGATTGGTCATCCAGACGCCCCCACATATGCACACTACCGTGGAGCCGTCCCCGGAGCCACGACAGCAAAGAGAAACCAACCCCCAGGAAGCTCACAATCCGCGGCCCCCGAAGAAAATCAAACGAATGATAACGCGTGCTCAAAACGGGCCCAAGTCAAGCCTCAGCGGCACACCCCAGGAGGGGCTTCAGCGGCACACCCCCTGGGTGTTCAGCGACACAGCCCTTTGGCCTTCAGCGGCACGCCCTTTGGCCTTCAGCGGCACTCCCTTTTGGCCTTCAGCGGCACGCCCTTTGGCCTTCAGCGGCATGCCCTTTGGGCCTTCAGCGGCACGCCCAGCCTGGGCTTCAGCGGCACGGCCCCCAGGGTGTTCATCGGCACATCCTTCAGGCTGTTCAGCGGCACGCCCCTCAGGCCATTCAGCGGCACGCCCAGCTTGGGCCTTCAGCGGCACGCCCAGGAGGGGCTTCAGCGGCACACCCCCTGGGTGTTCAGCGGTACAGCCCTTTGGCCTTCAGCGGCACGCCCACAAAGCCTTCAGCGGCACGCCCGTTTGGCCCCTCAGCGGCACAGCCCCTGGCCTCAGCGGCACGCCCCATGGGCTTTCAGCGGCACGCCCATTCGGGCCCCCAGCGGTACGCCCTTTTGGCTCCCCCGCGGCACGCTTGTTCAGCCCGCCAGCGGCACAGCGTGAAGCATCTTCAACGGAGCCCATGCCCTACGGATCCTTGGCGCGCAGTGGGCCGTCCGAGGTGTCGCCTGGGGAGAGGGCCACGCTGCCTATCCCCCTGCCACCCAGAACAATGGGGTCAACCCCCATTCAATACCCGTCGAATCGTTCCGGCCTTTGGACGCTCGCCGTGGCGGGGGTATAAGACCCCTCTTCGTCGCTGCAAATGGGGACAGAGAGACAGAAGAGGGCAACAGATACACCTACACCCAGAGAGAAGAGAAGAGGAGAAGAGAAGAAGAAGAAGAGAAGAAGAAAAGAAGAAGAGGAGGGGAGGCTCCCCCCCCCCTCGGCTACTCCGTCCATCGCCGTCCGCGTGAAGAGAAGAAGAGGAAGAGAAGAAGAGAAGAAGAAGAGGAGGGGAGGCTCCCCCTCGCTACTCCGTCCGCCGCCGTCCGTGCGAAGGGAAGAAGAAGAAGTGAAGAAGAGGAGAAGAGGAGGAGGGGAGGCTGCCCCCCTTTGCTGTTCCATCCTCCGCCGTCCACGCAAAGAGAAGAAGGAAAAAGGAAAGGAGGGGAAGAAGGAGAAGAGAAGAAGAGGGAAGAGAGGAAGAGAGGGAAGAGGGCCTGCTGCCCCTTCACCTCCCCGCTGCCGCATCTTCCCATTTGCCTGAGGGGAGACGCCCTTCCGTCTCTCCTTGGACACCTAGGCCCAACACCCCTTGAGCCTCTCTCCCTCCTCCTACCAAGATTTCCTTCGGCCTAGCCAATCAACATCCCCGGTACACTTTTCTCGGCCCTCAGCGGCACACTTCCATTGGTCCTCAGCGGTATACCCTTTTGACCCCCAGCGGTACGCACACTTCCATTGGCCCTCAGCGGTACACCCTTTTTGACCCTCAGCGGCACACCCAATGGCCCTTGGCCGGCACACCATCTAAGCCCCCAGCGGCACACCTCTTGGCCAAGCCCTAGCCCGTTGTTTGCCTTCGTGTTTTTCGAGGTTTTATAAAGGTGTTGCTGCCTCCGGGCGCCCACCTCCAGTTGTCGGGTTCCGCCACTCCATGTGGGCGCGTTCCCTTTATCTCCCTTACGCCCCGGGTCAAGGGGAGATGCTGCCGAATTTTTGTGAGAAAATAACAAAATATTAAAGGACGTAAAAGGAAGCAATAAACGAGCAAAATAATTAATGATGAAACCTTCCAACTGATCAAGCCACTGTTGGCACCACGACAAGAGCTGGACCGATTGACAGCTCGGCCGACCGAACTTCCGACTTATGGCAAAGAGGCCGAACAGAACAAAACCAAGGAGAAGTTTATATAAAACTACGTAAAAAAAATCAAATTAAGAAGAAAAGAAAAGCCTTAAAACAAATAATTGAAGACCGACTGAACCTCCACCACTACGCCCTGATTGGTCCTTCGACGATGCACTCTAATCATCTTTCAGTGGCATGCTCATCCAACTCCTTCGCCGGCACACTCCTCCCAGCCGTCAACGACACGCTTCGAAGCCTCCTCTCCGGCACACTACCTCTTCCCTCCAACAGCCTTTCGCCGGCACACTTTTCCCAGCTTTCAGCGGCACACCCCTTAGACCCCTCAGCGGTACACTCCTACTGCCCTCAGCGGCACACCCCCATTGGCCTTCAACGGTACACCCTTTTGACCCCAGCGGTATGCCCCCTTTGGCCCTCAGCGGTACACTCCCAACCCCCAGCGGTACGCCCCCTTTGGCCCTCAGCGGTACACCCCACCAATCCTCAGCGGCACACCAAAAAAAAATAATGATATTAATAAGGATAATAAGCTAAAAGAAAACATAATAAATAAACAAATAATGATACAGAGCTTAAATAACGATAATAGCAACAAACTCAAAAGAAAATAGAGAAATAATAGAAAACAATAATGTTAAATAAAATAATAAATGATAATAAACCCAATAAGGTGGATAAATAAATAAGAATGATAAAGAAATAAGTAATAATGATAATAAGTTTAAAAGAAACAATAACAACGATAAATAGATAAATAAATGATAACCCAGGATAAATAATAACGACAAACTTAACTAAAAAAAATGCCTAGCAAACGAATGATAATATAAATGAACAATAATAATAATAAACCTAATAATAATAATAATATTAAATGAATAAATCACAAGAAGAAATGAATAAACGATAATAAAGAATTCACCCAAATGTATCTATAAATTAACAAATGGTAATGATAACACTTCTTAAATAATAATAAAACAATGAGACCCGCTTCGCAGCCTCGTCTCTCCCGTGACCCGGTGCCGAAGGAACAACAATACCGCCCCTACGAGTTGGGCCTGAGCCTAGGGAATCATCTCAAAATGGCCATAGCCTGACTTCGCCTCGGGCTGACATTCCGATTAAACCAGACTCGTTTCTCCGGCCGGATTCCTTCCGAGCCGCTACTGAAATTGCCGCACGTTCGGCAGACATTTGAACGGGTTCACGTCGATTCCCACCGAGTTCTTAATACGGACCCATGTCCGAACATGAAAAGGCCTGTGAGCGACTTTCATAGCCGGTGGCTCCTACCCCAACATGGTTGTGAGCCGGCATTGCCCTGGGCCAATAGCTCACCAATTCCGACCCGTTCCTATCGAGATTTGCTCCCGCTCTTTCATTGAAATTGCCGTAAACTCGGCATACATTGGTACGGGGTCGCGTCCACCCCCGTCACGCTCTCAATACGGGCCCTTGCCCGAACATGGAAAGGTCCGCAAGTGACCGACAGAATCGGAACAGAACGGGACGGCTCTCGCCACCCCTGGACTCCTCCCATGGGAATATCAATAAGACCTCCGTGGGCCATATTTAGACCTCGGGCCCGTCCCGATCATGGTCATCGTCTGGCTCATATCTCCGGTCTACAGCATGTTCCTCTCGAACACGTTTTCAGTTCCGAAGCCTAGTCCCGGGACTTTTCCCCGTTGCCCTCCGACACCAGAAATATTAACGCTGCCCACGCGAGCCCTGTTTGAATCACGGGAGGCGCCCCCGGCATGGTCCCGACTCGATCTCGCACCGGGCCAATAGATTCACGGGTTTTCAGATATAATAGCCGAGATTCAATCGAACGTTTTCAGTGTCTCGGAATAATAGAACTTGCCGTGTCCCGGCACACATACATTCTCGGTCTTTCCGCGACGATTACGATATTCCCAATATCGGACACCCGTCCGAACATTAAACGGTCTCCTGAATGACCGACACGTTTAGAACGCCCGCTTCTCCGGACATAGGGCTTTTCAGTCGATTCAAGGGATATTCCCTCGTCACCCCCTTGGCACCGGAAATATCAATGACGCTCATACAAGTCTTGTTTCGACCGCGGGGGGCCCACCGCAGTATGGTCGCAGCTTGCTCTTGCACTGGGCCAACAGATTTACCGGTTTCCGACCGCTCCAGCCGAGGTTTAGCCGAACATTTTCCGTTCTTCTGAACAATAAATTGCCATATACTGGCATACATACGCTCCAGTTTTCTCGTGACAACCACGATTTTATCGAGCCGGACATTCGTCCGAACATTAAATGGTCAACACATGACCGACATGACCGCGAATGGTTTTCTTCTCGCCCTCGTGTGAGGATTTCAATGCCGCGTAATAGACCTTTCATGCAATTAATTTCTTGGCCACGAGGCCCTGAATCTCGGCGATGAATCAAGGGTGTTCCCTCGTATGGGGGATGTAAATGACGCCGTGACCTTTATGGCGCGGCGGGTTTTGGTCCCGACACGAACCACACAATTGACTGACGAAGTCAGATCGAGCGCACCATGGGCTCTTCGGAGCCTGAATAAATTGTCACTCCGGTGACTGGCACGCCCACGCACTTAATAAACCGACGAACGAACATAACAACTGTTAAACGAAAAGTGCGTCCACAAGTCTGGCACGCCCGGTGGGACCAAACCACCCTTCATCTCTTCGCCGGGATTCAGGGCCTCATGGCCCCCTAATAAATGATGTTTGCCTGCTTTGATGAACTGCAGGTGCTGTCTTCGCCAGCCCTATGGGGAGAAAATCCAGACTCGATGCAGCTGCCTTCGCGGCCTCGAGGACGCTGCTTCGAAGCATATACAACTTCCATGAATCATGGGGGCTGTTATAAAAAAAGAAAAGAGCAGAGAAAGAGCAGAGAAGGGAGGGAGAAATCAAGCCCCCGTTTCCCTCAAGAAGAAAGAGAAGAAAAGAAGAAAAGAAGAAAAGAAGAAGAAGAGAAAAAAAAAAGAGAGAGAAAAAAAAAGAAGAAAAGGAATTGGCAAGAGAGGGTTGTGCGACCACGTCCGTCGAGACCCGTGCTGAACAAAGATTACCGCTGTGGGGTTGATGCGGTGGAGCGAACCACTCATCCCCTCCCTGAGGGGGTGAGCGCTCTCCTGCACCTCCACCCTGGTCAATCATACAAAAAGAAGAGAAGATGAGAAGGGACAAAAAAAAAGAGAAAGAAAAGAAGAAGAGAAAAAAAAGAGAGAAGAAAGAAAGCAAAAAGAAAATAAGAAAAGTTGGCCAGGATCGCCAACCAAAAGAGCAAGAAGAAACCCGGCGTCCCGCCCAACTCTAGGAGGCTCCGAGTCTGTGGTGTAATGACCCGGCCTGTCCCTCCTTCATGCTGCCTCCATCCGATGCAAAACGGCCCCCGAGTGGCTGTTAAAAGACCCAGCGAGCCACAATTGTAGCTTGGTGAATAGTTGCCCGCTGCGGGGAATGCTTTATAGCAATGAGGCCAAGCACGGCCGCCACTTCCGAAGAGAGCATGCACATACCCCGCCATGGGGGATGAGAAGAAGATATATACCCTGCTATGGGGGCATAGGAGGCAAAAAAAGAAGAGGAGAAATACACCCCATTACCAGGGGCACATGAAGAGAATCCGCCCCAGCTGAGGGGCACACAAAGCAAAAGCTACACCCCGGCTTCGGGGCATTTGAAGAAGTGAATCCGCCCCGACCTGGGGACGTAAGAAGAAATAGAACTGCACCCCAGCTTAGGGGCATTTGAAGGGGAAATACACCTCGATATGGGGGCACCTGAAGCAAAAGACATACCCCGCCATGGGGGGGCATCAGAAGAAAAGAATTCACCCCGGCCTGGGGACACTTGAAGAAAGAAGCACATCCCGCCACGGGGGCACATGAAGAGAACTCCTCCCGCCTCGGGAGTATAAGAAAGAGACGAATACACCCTGGTCCGGGGGCTTTTGAAGAAACAACACACCCCCCCCCCATGGGAGACAAAGCTACACCCCGACCCGGGGACACATGCAGAGCATCCACCCCGCTCAGGGGGCACAAAAAATACGCTACACCCCTGGCGCATAAGAAACAGAAGCATCTACCTTGATTCGGGGCACAGAAACGAAGAGACATGCATCCCGATCTGGGAGCATAAGAAGAAAGATATACTCCGCCCAAGCGGCATTTGAAGAAACAACATACCCTGCTTCCGGGGCACAGAAGCTGTAAAGAGATACACCCCGGCCTCAGGGGGGCATAAGAAGCAAAAGATACACCCCCGTACCAGGGGCATATGAAGAAGAAGCATACCTCGCCTCGAGGGCCTAGAAGCTATGAAGAACACGTCCCCGCTCAGGGGCATATGAAGAGAAGTCCACCCTGGCTTAGGGGCATATGAAGAAGAAACATACCCCGCCTGGGGGCATAGAAGCCGTGAAAAGTACACCACGGCCTAGGGGGACATTTGAAGAGAGCTACACCCCGTACCAGGGGGCATATGAAGAAGAAACATACCTCACTTCGAGGGCCTAGAAGCTATATAGAGCACGCCCCGACCCAAGGGCATATGAAGAGAAGTCCACCCTGGCTTAGGGGTATCTGAAGAAGAAAGATCCCACGACTTGGGGGCATCTGAAGAGAGCTACACCCCGCCTAGGGGGGCATTAAAAGGAAAAAAAATAATAACACACCCTGGTCTTGGGACATAGAAGCCAAGAAATATACACCCCGCCTGGGGGCACAGAAGTAAAGAGGCAAAACACACCCCTCGAGGGGGGATGCATACCAAGTGAAGCTACACCCCAACCTGGGGGCACATTAAGAGAAATACACTCCAACATGGAAGCACTAGTGAGAAAAGAAGAGCAGAATAAAGAAAAAGGCACGCATGAGACAGGCGTGGTCCTCGAGCCCGCCTCATCACACAGAAAGAAGAGAAGAAAAAGAGACATGAGGCACACATGGTTCTTGCACCTGCCTCCCTACAAAAGAAGAAGAGAATAAAAAAAAGATATGAGGCAAACATGGTCTTCGTACCTGCCTCCCTCAATAAAAGAGGAAGAAAAAAAAGAAAGAACAATCATGGGGCGAACATGGTCCTTGCACCTGCCTCTCTACAAAAAGGAAAGAAGAAGGAAAGAAGAAGAGGAAAAAAAAAGAGACACGAGGCAAACATGGTCCTTGCACCTGCCTCTTTACAAAAAAAAGAATAGAAGAAAAAAAAGGGGACACGAGGCGAACGTGGTCCTTGTACCTGCCTCTCTACAAAAAAAAAGAAGAAGAATAGAAGAAAAAAAAAGGAGAGACACGAGGCGAACATGGTCCCTGCACCTGCCTCCCCATAAAAAAAAAGAAGAAGGGAAGAGAAGAAGAGAAAGGGCAATCATGAGGCAAACATGGTCTCTGCACCTGCCTCTCTACACAAGAAGAAGAGGAAAAGAAGAAGAGAAAGAAGAGACATGAGGTGAACATGGTCTCTGCACCTGCCTCCCCACAAAAGAAGAAGAGAAGAAGAGAAAGAACCGTCACGGGGCAGACGCGGTCCTTGAACCCGCCTCCCCACACAAAGGAGGAAGAGAAAAAGAGAAGAAGAGAAAGAAGGGTCACGAGGCGAACTTCTACCTCCGACCTCCAGCCATCCAACAAATAGAACCCGACTAGACCTTCCACCGGCGGGGCGTTAAACCGACTAGACCTTCCGCCGGCGGGGCGTTAAACCGACTAGACCTTCCGCCGGCGGGGCGTTGAACCGACTAGACTTTCCGTCGACGGGGCGTTAAACCGACCAACCCTAATCATCGGCTCCTAGCCGACAGCTACCTCATTATCGGCCTTCGGGTCAACAGCTATCTCATCATCGGCTCCTAGCCGACAGCTACCTAATCATCGGCTCCTAGCCGACAGCTACCTCATCATCGGCTCCCAGCCGACAGCTACCTAATCATCAGCGCCTAGCCGACAGCTACCTCATTATCGGCCTTCGGGTCGACAGCTATCTCATCATTGGCCTCTGAGCCGACAGCTGCCTCATCATTGGCTCCTAGCCGACAGCTATCTCATCATTGGCACCCCAGCCGACAGCTGCCCAGTCAAGAGAATAAACCTTTCGCTTTGGTCCGGACCCTCCCCCGACCAGAGAACAAAAGAGACCCTTCTCTTCGACTCTCACGTCCCACTACCCAACGCCCCTCTGCAGGGCCATTTCGGCCGGGGCCCACTAGCAGGATTAATCCACCCGTCCCACTACGCTCTCCGATATCTTTTGGCTTCGCAGTCGACTTCTAACATCCCTCGGCTCTTGCAGCCTGCTTCCCAGAATTCGGCCTTCATGGCCTGCTTCCCAGAATTTGGCCTTCACGGCCCGCTTCCCATAATTTCGGCTCTTACAGCCTGCTTCCCAATATCCTTAGCTCTTGCAGCCTGCTTCCCAGAATTCGGCCTTCATGGCCTGCTTCCCAGTATTCGGCCTTCATGGCCTGCTTCCCGTAACTTCGACTCCTGCAGCCTGCTTCCCATAATCTAGCTCTCGCAACCCGCTCTTCTCGACTTTTGGCTATTGTGGCCTACTTCCAATATCAACTTCAGGTTCTATAGCCCGCTTCCCTAATATCCTTTCAGCCCTTTTACGGTCTGCCTCCCTAATATCTTTACTACCACTACACTTATACATAACAACAATATTTTCTTATGAAAAAAAAAACAAACAAAAACACACAAAAAAAATAAACAAACAAACACATACGCAAAAAAAAAAACAAATAACAAACAAAAAAAAACAAAAAAAAACAAAACAACAAGACAACAACACCACCAAAAAAAAAAATAAAACAAAACAAAAAAGGAAGAAAATTGAAACAAAAAGAAAAAGAGAATGCATGATTGCCCTGCTTGCGTGGTTGCTTAATATAGAATAATACACCTCCTTGGAATTTTCTAGGACCGTGTTTCCTTGCTAAATAATATCGCCCTAATTCCGGATGCACGCACGTCGCGGCGCACGTTCGAAGGGAACCCAATTATGGCAGGTGCACACGTCAAGGGGAAGAGTCATGGCTGAATCGCTAAGCCCAGCTCACAAAATAAACCCGGGGCAACGCTCCCACACTTCGCACTTAATGTGTCCAAAAGCCTTCAACTATAGGGATTGCCCGAATTTCTTTTAGCACTCTACGGAGACTTGAATTCCTGCACTCGCGTGAAAGGTAATCGTGAGGAAAAAGCTGCTACCCCCACTGTTAAAAAAAAAAGAAGAGAAAAAAAAAAGAGAGAAAAAAAAGGGAAGAGAGAGAGAAACGTGAATCCGAGTAGCCGGGAATCCCCATTGAGACACATGAGGAGACTCGCGCGAAACGGTGAAGCGAATTATAATAAGGATGAATCCTAGTAGCCGGGAATCCCCATTGAGACACATGAGGAGACTCGCGCCGAACGGTGAAATCCGCTACAAAATAAACAGATGGGGGCTGTGTGAAGCTACCGAAAGTCGAAAACCTGGAACTAATGTGTAGGCGCTAGAGTGATCCTCGAGTGTCACCAGGAAAACCTGCATATCCCTATGGTTAGGGTCCTTTGTTCACACATTTGCACTACCACGCCACAGAGAATTACCTCGGGTAAAATGCGTGAATTTAGGCTATGCATGCAAGACATGCGATATCCTCTTGACGGGTGCACCACCCCTCAGTTGTGCCTTGTGGCCCGCGCCGCGTCTACGAATTACGGGCAATGTCCCTATCCTATCCCCTATAGAGGGAGCTGCCTTACTTATATTTATGTTATGCCTGCTAATGAATGCTTGCATGATTAAAGAAAAAAATGATGATAAATATATATAAAAAAAACAACAACAAAAAAAAATATAACAAAAAAAAACAAACAAACAACATAAAAAAATAATAATAATGAAAATAATAAAATAACAAGAATGTGCGTATGCAATAAACTCAACTTTGGCTATTGCAGCCTACTTTCCCAGCTCCGGCTCGTAGAGCCCAATATCGGCCACCTTAGCCTACCTCTTGCCCTCGCGGCCCATTAATCTCCCAACTTCGGCTCCCGCAGCCTGCTTCCAGCCACGGCTATTTTGGCCTCCCTCATCGGCCTTCGGGTTGACAGCTTTCCAATTATTGGCTCCCATGCCAACAGCTTTCTAATTATTGGCTCCCATGCCAACAGCTTTTCAATCATCGACCTTTGGGTCGACAGCTTTTCAATTATTGGCTCCCATGCCAACAGCTTTCAATCATCGGCCCCTGAGCCGACAGCTTTCAGTCATCGACCTTCGGGTCGACAGCTTTTCAATTATTGGCTCCCATGCCAACAGTTTTCTAATTATTGGCTCCCATGCCAACAGCTTTTTAATCATCGACCTTCGGGTCGACAGCTTTTCAATTATTGGCTCCCATGCCAACAACTTTCAATCATCGGCCCCTGAGCCGACAGCTTTCAGTCATCGACCTTCGGGTCGACAGCTTTCACTTGTTGGCTCCTACGCCAATAGCTTTCAATCATCGGCCGCCGCGCCGACAGCTCTTATATCATTGGCATCCACGCCAGCAGCCACCCGGAGTTGTTCAAAAAAAGAGAAGAAAAAAAAAAGAGAAGAAGAAGAAAAAAAAATAAAAAAAAGAGAGACAAAACAACAACAAAAGAACAAAAAAAAAGAAAAAAGAGAGATGACAAAAGGAGAAGAGAAGGAAAAGAAGAGAAGAAGGGAAGAGAGAGAAGAAAAGAAAGAGAAAGAGACCAAGAGAACAGCAGACCAGGCCAGCTTCCGATGCCCTGTCGGCATTGGCGAAGAGACAAAGAGACAACAGACCAGGCCAGCTCCCGACACCCTGTCGGCACTGGCGAAGAGACAAAGAGACAACAGACCAGGCCAGCTCCCGATGCCCTATCGGCACTGGCGAAGAGACCAAGAGACCAACAGACCAGGCCAGCTCCCGACACCCTGTCGGTGCTGGCGAAGAGACCAAGAGAACAACAGACCAGGCCAGCTCCCGACACCCTGTCGGCACTGGCGAAGAGACAAAGAGACAACAGACCAGGCCAGCTCCCGACACCCTGTCGGCGCTGGCGAAGAGACCAAGAGAACAACAGACCAGGCCAGCTCCCGACACCCTGTCGGCACTGGCGAAGAGACAAAGAGACAACAGACCAGGCCAGCTGCCGACACCCTGTCGGCACTGGCGAAGAGACAAAGAGAACAACAGACCAGGCCAGCTCCCGACACCCTGTCGGCACTGGCGAAGAGACAAAGAGACAACAGACCAGGCTAGCTCCCGACACCCTGTCGGCACTGGCGAAGAGACAAAGAGACAACAGACCAGGCCAGCTCCCGACACCCTGTCGGCACTGACGAAGAGACCAACAAACTGGGTCAGTTCCCGGCACCTTGTCGGCACGGACAAAGAGAAGAAAAGACAAACAGACCATGGCGGCTCCCAATGCCCTGTCGGTGATGATGAAAAAGAGAAGAAGAGACCAACATGCTACGGCAGCTCCTGACGCACTGTCAGCACTAACGAAGAGAAGAAGAGACCAACATGTCAAGTCGGCTTCTGACACCCCGTCGGCATCGACGAAGAGAAAAGAGACAAGTACACCCACGGGCACCGCCCGGCTCATCCTTCGCCTGCGCTACCCGTGGGTGGGGGGCATTTGTGGACACCAAAAAAAACTGCACACCAAACACCCTGCTCGGCCCAGCATCAACAACGGCGCCGAGTGAAGAACCCCCGGAGAGATTGGTCATCCAGACGCCCCCACATATGCACACTACCGTGGAGCCGTCCCCGGTGCCACGACAGCAAAGAGAAACCAACCCCCAGGAAGCTCACAATCCGCGGCCCCCGAAGAAAATCAAACGAATCATAACGCGTGCTCAAAACGGGCCCAAGTCAAGCCTCAGCGGCACACCCCAGGAGGGGCTTCAGCGGCACACCCCCTGGGTGTTCAGCGACACAGCCCTTTGGCCTTCAGCGGCACGCCCTTTGGCCTTCAGCGGCACTCCCTTTTGGCCTTCAGCGGCACGCCCTTTGGCCTTCAGCGGCACGCCCTTTGGGCCTTCAGCGGCACGCCCAGCCTGGGCTTCAGCGGCACGGCCCCCAGGGTGTTCATCGGCACATCCTTCAGGCTGTTCAGCGGCACGCCCCTCAGGCCATTCAGCGGCACGCCCAGCTTGGGCCTTCAGCGGCACGCCCAGGAGGGGCTTCAGCGGCACACCCCCTGGGTGTTCAGCGGTACAGCCCTTTGGCCTTCAGCGGCACGCCCACAAAGCCTTCAGCGGCACGCCCGTTTGGCCCCTCAGCGGCACAGCCCCTGGCCTCAGCGGCACGCCCCATGGGCTTTCAGCGGCACGCCCATTCGGGCCCCCAGCGGTACGCCCTTTTGGCTCCCCTGCGGCACGCTTGTTCAGCCCGCCAGCGGCACAGCGTGAAGCATCTTCAACGTAGCCCATGCCCTACGGATCCTTGGCGCGCAGTGGGCCGTCCGAGGTGTCGCCTGGGGAGAGGGCCACGCTGCCTATCCCCCTGCCACCCAGGACAATGGGGTCAACCCCCATTCAATACCCGTCGAATCGTTCCGGCCTTTGGACGCTCGCCGTGGCGGGGGTATAAGACCCCTCTTCGTCGCTGCAAACGGGGACAGAGAGACAGAAGAGGGCAACAGATACACCCACACCCAGAGAGAAGAGAAGAGGAGAAGAGAAGAAGAAGAAGAGAAGAAGAAAAGAAGAAGAGGAGGGGAGGCTCCCCCCCCCCCTCGGCTACTCCGTCCATCGCCGTCCGCGTGAAGAGAAGAAGAGGAAGAGAAGAAGAGAAGAAGAAGAGGAGGGGAGGCTCTCCCTCGCTACTCCGTCCGCCTCCGTCCGTGCGAAGGGAAGAAGAAGAAGTGAAGAAGAGGAGAAGAGGAGGAGGGGAGGCTGCCCCCCTTTGCTGTTCCATCCTCCGCCGTCCACGCAAAGAGAAGAAGGGAAAAGGAAAGGAGGGGAAGAAGGAGAAGAGAAGAAGAGGGAAGAGAGGAAGAGAGGGAAGAGGGCCTGCTGCCCCTTCACCTCCCCGCTGCCGCATCTTCCCATTTGCCTGAGGGGAGACGCCCTTCCGTCTCTCCTTGGACACCTAGGCCCAACACCCCTTGAGCCTCTCTCCCTCCTCCTACCAAGATTTCCTTCGGCCTAGCCAATCAACATCCCCGGTACACTTTTCTCGGCCCTCAGCGGCACACTTCCATTGGCCCTCAGCGGTATACCCTTTTGACCCCCAGCGGTACGCACACTTCCATTGGCCCTCAGCGGTACACCCTTTTTGACCCTCAGCGGCACACCCAATGGCCCTTGGCCGGCACACCATCTAAGCCCCCAGCGGCACACCTCTTGGCCAAGCCCTAGCCCGTTGTTTGCCTTCGTGTTTTCCGAGGTTTTATAAAGGTGTTGCTGCCTCCGGGCGCCCACCTCCAGTTGTCGGGTTCCGCCACTCCATGTGGGCGCGTTCCCTTTATCTCCCTTACGCCCCGGGTCAAGGGGAGATGCTGCCGAATTTTTGTGAGAAAATAACAAAATATTAAAGGACGTAAAAGGAAGCAATAAACGAGCAAAATAATTAATGATGAAACCTTCCAACTGATCAAGCCACTGTCGGCACCACGACAAGAGCTGGACCGATTGACAGCTCGGCCGACCGAACTTCCGACTTATGGCAAAGAGGCCGAACAGAACAAAACCAAGGAGAAGTTTATATAAAACTACGTAAAAAAAATCAAATTAAGAAGAAAAGAAAAGCCTTAAAACAAATAATTGAAGACCGACTGAACCTCCACCACTACGCCCTGATTGGTCCTTCGACGATGCACTCTAATCATCTTTCAGTGGCATGCTCATCCAACTCCTTCGCCGGCACACTCCTCCCAGCCGTCAACGACACGCTTCGAAGCCTCCTCTCCGGCACACTACCTCTTCCCTCCAACAGCCTTTCGCCGGCACACTTTTCCCAGCTTTCAGCGGCACACCCCTTAGACCCCTCAGCGGTACACTCCTACTGCCCTCAGCGGCACACCCCCATTGGCCTTCAACGGTACACCCTTTTGACCCCAGCGGTATGCCCCCTTTGGCCCTCAGCGGTACACTCCCAACCCCCAGCGGTACGCCCCCTTTGGCCCTCAGCGGTACACCCCACCAATCCTCAGCGGCACACCAAAAAAAAATAATGATATTAATAAGGATAATAAGCTAAAAGAAAACATAATAAATAAACAAATAATGATACAGAGCTTAAATAACGATAATAGCAACAAACTCAAAAGAAAATAGAGAAATAATAGAAAACAATAATGTTAAATAAAATAATAAATGATAATAAACCCAATAAGGTGGATAAATAAATAAGAATGATAAAGAAATAAGTAATAATGATAATAAGTTTAAAAGAAACAATAACAACGATAAATAGATAAATAAATGATAACCCAGGATAAATAATAACGACAAACTTAACTAAAAAAAATGCCTAGCAAACGAATGATAATATAAATGAACAATAATAATAATAAACCTAATAATAATAATAATATTAAATGAATAAATCACAAGAAGAAATGAATAAACGATAATAAAGAATTCACCCAAATGTATCTATAAATTAACAAATGGTAATGATAACACTTCTTAAATAATAATAAAACAATGAGACCCGCTTCGCAGCCTCGTCTCTCCCGTGACCCGGTGCCGAAGGAACAACAATACCGCCCCTACGAGTTGGGCCTGAGCCTAGGGAATCATCTCAAAATGGCCATAGCCTGACTTCGCCTCGGGCTGACATTCCGATTAAACCAGACTCGTTTCTCCGGCCGGATTCCTTCCGAGCCGCTACTGAAATTGCCGCACGTTCGGCAGACATTTGAACGGGTTCACGTCGATTCCCGCCGAGTTCTTAATACGGACCCATGTCCGAACATGAAAAGGCCCGTGAGCGACTTTCATAGCCGGTGGCTCCTACCCCAACATGGTTGTGAGCCGGCATTGCCCTGGGCCAATAGCTCACCAATTCCGACCCGTTCCTATCGGGATTTGCTCCCGCTCTTTCATTGAAATTGCCGTAAACTCGGCATACATTGGTACGGGGTCGCGTCCACCCCCGTCACGCTCTCAATACGGGCCCTTGCCCGAACATGGAAAGGTCCGCAAGTGACCGACAGAATCGGAACAGAACGGGACGGCTCTCACCACCCCTGGACTCCTCCCATGGGAATATCAATAAGACCTCCGTGGGCCATATTTAGACCTCGGGCCCGTCCCGATCATGGTCATCGTCTGGCTCATATCTCCGGTCTACAGCATGTTCCTCTCGAACACGTTTTCAGTTCCGAAGCCTAGTCCCGGGACTTTTCCCCGTTGCCCTCCGACACCAGAAATATTAACGCTGCCCACGCGAGCCCTGTTTGAATCACGGGAGGCGCCCCCGGCATGGTCCCGACTCGATCTCGCACCGGGCCAATAGATTCACGGGTTTTCGGATATAATAGCCGAGATTCAATCGAACGTTTTCAGTGTCTCGGAATAATAGAACTTGCCGTGTCCCGGCACACATACATTCTCGGTCTTTCCGCGACGATTACGATATTCCCAATATCGGACACCCGTCCGAACATTAAACGGTCTCCTGAATGACCGACACGTTTAGAACGCCCGCTTCTCCGGACATAGGGCTTTTCAGTCGATTCAAGGGATATTCCCTCGTCACCCCCTTGGCACCGGAAATATCAATGACGCTCATACAAGTCTTGTTTCGACCGCGGGGGGCCCACCGCAGTATGGTCGCAGCTTGCTCTTGCACCGGGCCAACAGATTTACCGGTTTCCGACCGCTCCAGCCGAGGTTTAGCCGAACATTTTCCGTTCTTCTGAAGAATAAATTGCCATATACTGGCATACATACGCTCCAGTTTTCTCACGACAACCGCGATTTTATCGAGCCGGACATTCGTCCGAACATTAAATGGTCAACACATGACCGACATGACCGCGAATGGTTTTCTTCTCGCCCTCGTGTGAGGATTTCAATGCCGCGTAATAGACCTTTCATGCAATTAATTTCTTGGCCACGAGGCCCTGAATCTCGGCGATGAATCAAGGGTGTTCCCTCGTATGGGGGATGTAAATGACGCCGTGACCTTTATGGCGCGGCGGGTTTTGGTCCCGACACGAACCACACAATTGACTGACGAAGTCAGATCGAGCGCACCATGGTCTCTTCGGAGCCTGAATAAATTGTCACTCCGGTGACTGGCACGCCCACGCACTTAATAAACCGACGAACAAACATAACAACTGTTAAACGAAAAGTGCGTCCACACCACCCTATCAGCCAGGAAAACGTGGTGCGCCCGTTGCTGGAGCCCGAGCTGAGGGATTGGGCGCTGGCTGTCCGCCCGAGCGTGTTGGTGTTCCGGAAGGGAGACAACGTACTGCTGGAGCCGTATTACCCCTTCCGATTTGGCCGCAACTTCGGGTATGACCAGCATATCCCTGCTTATCATGGGCAATTCGGCTTGCCTTCGCGAAACGTCCGGGGAAGTGCGGTCGCCGAGCACGCTAGAAGCTGGTAGGACTTCTTCCACCGGGCGGACTCTGCCTCCTTCAGGGTGCCAGCCCTGGGTCGCGTGCCCCGAGTGACCGAAGACTATATAAAGTGGTGGAATGCCCGGACGGCTTTCTATCGGTTGCACAAGACCGATTGTTGGGATGGCGCCGGAAGGAGATTCCTTAGCCGGCAACCGGTGCCAGTACTTGACATTGAGCCAGATCATCTTCTTCGGCTCAAGAACAGGCAAGAGAAGGAGGTGGCGACATATATGATAGCTCGTCGGGAAGCCCGGGATAGGAGGCCGACGCCGAAAGTGGAGCTGCCTCCAGTGGCGAAGGACAGCTATCAGAAGACGCTGAGGGATCTGTGCCGGGTAGGGAGCGACCGTCTGGACCTCATCAATTATCCATTCCCCATAGAGGAAGAGGGGACTCCCGCCAAGAGCTGGCGTCCGGAGAGAGACTTGGCCTGCCTGTATCGCACGTTCGTGAGGCGGGAGGAGAGGAAGCCCGAGAATTACAAGGATACCACGTGGCTATATATCCTCCTCCGGGTGAATGGGATGAAGATTGAAGATGTGACGGCCTCCATCCTGAGCAAGCGCCTGCACATCCCTTATTATTATGCTGATGGGTGGAGCATGGACCACTTCAATCTTTTCTGTCACCTTTCTTCCAAGAAGCATGCGGATCTGGCCAACCTCACGGACCGGTGTCAAACTATTGAGGACGTTTGTTGGCTAGTCCGGGAGGCGGCACGTCGGGACAAGGAGATATCCCTGAGCTACTGGCCGATCACGCTGCGGCTGTACACTGGCCCTCATGGTATTCAGTTCCCTCTTGCTCTTCGGTTTTGTCCCTCAGCGCTGCGGCTTTCGCGGTGAGTAAGGTACTAATGGTATATGCATGTTCGTTCTTTCCCCTCTTTTCTTTGCAGACCATCCCGACAGCACGCAGATGGCCACGTACCGGAACCTCCTCCGGCTGTTGAAGAAGCCTGCGTATTTTGAAGCCGCGCCGCTGGCCCCGACCACGGCTCCTTTGCCTAAGGCTGCGAAGAGGCCCCAGGCTAAATCGCCTGTGAAGAAGGCGGTGGACGCCGCCAAGGCGGCTAAGCAGCGGGATACAAAGCGGAGGAAGATAGAAACGGCTAAGGCTTCGACGGCTGTTCCTCTGGCACCACTAGTCCCGTCTTTCGAGGAATTCGAAGCTGCCCGTCCCGAGCCAGGTCAACCTGCTGGTCAGTGTTCCCGATCATTAGCGTGTCTCTTGAATCTCCCCCCCCTTTTTATTTTGGAGTGGAGTCTTGACACCTGGATACTTCTTTTGTCTCAGCTTCTATGGGAGAGCCCGTGCCCTCGCCTGACATGGGTGAAGTTGCGGTCCCGACAGAGGCGACCCCGGCGGCGGCTCCGGCTCCCTTGCCGCAGGCAACGGGAAGGCCCCGGGCACAGTCGCCCGTTAAGAAGGCACTGGCTGCTGCCAAGGTGGCCGGCAAAAGATGGTAAAACGGCAGCGGACCGAGGCATCCCCGGCTCCGACGGCAGCCTCGCCGGTGGCCCCTGTCTTGTCCTTCGAGGAATTCGAAGCCACGCAGACCGAACTGAGACGCGAAGCTGGTGAGATTCATCGGCCGCCCGTGTCGTCTGCGGTCGACCGGCCTCCCGAGTTGGCCTCGGATTCACGCATGGCGACGATGCGCTTCTATCTCACGGGCAGCACGGAGGAATCGGCGCCCGTGTTGCTCCCGGGCGAGGGTACGGCTGGGATTCCCGAGAAGGGTTTGCCTGTTGAGGAAGCCCGTGGGTCATCTCGTGTCGCAGGAACTGAAGGGGGTAAATATTTTCGACTATACGGTTAACTCCCTTTTTTTTGTGTCTTGGGGGCCAGTAGCTTCAGCATGGCTTATCTTCCTTTGCATGACAGGCGTTGCCGCGGCGGCCACCAAGTCATTGTGGCCTGATCTCGACCTCCCGATGACGCTGACATATGTGAGGAGGAAGAAGATCGGAGTACAAGCCTCGCCTAGCCCGAGGGAGGACGTGCTGGACAGAGACTCTGAGGAGGAAGCTCCCCTGCCGGCCCAGGCCGAGCCGACGGCGGTCGAGTCTCCGCCTGGGGAAGAGGTAGATTACAACTACTCTTCCGACGAAGCAGCTCCTGACGAGGGCGTGTCCGGGGCATCGGAGCCGCCCGAGCCGGTCTTCGGGGCCCCCTTACTTGCTAGCTCCCCGAGCCTTGTGGGGAAGACCGCCGTGAGTGTGAGCTTGTTTAGGCCGGCTCTCCCTTCCCTTTTTGTGATTGACTGACGACTTTATTCCCCCCCCTTTTTTTTTAGGATTTTCAAGAACCGGCCGAACTTGAGGTCGCAGAGGAGGCTGCCCCGGCTGCGCTGATCGACCGCCCAACAGGGGTCGATGCCGGCATGGGCAAATTGGCTCTTTTACTCGACGCCCTTCGAGAGGAAATGCCCGCGGAGCCCTCCGGTACTACCAGAGCGGCGGGCGAGCCTCTGGAGGAGGGGGAGATCGCGCCTGAAGGTAGCATCATCCCAGCGGCCGAGGTGAGTATGCGGGCTCCACGGTCTCCCTTTTGCATGGTTTATTTTAGATGGCGAATAGCTGATTCCCATTCCCATGGTCAGGCGATGCCGATATCGGGGAAGGCGCCTGGTCGTATCCGGAAGGCAGTGGCCAAACGGAGACCGAGCATTGGCCCGATAGCGGTGGAGGGGCCGGCTCCAGTCTTGGGCTTGGAGAGAGAGAGACTGGCTGCGCTCGTGGAAGCGGGACGTTTACCCCAGCTGGTGGTTCCGCTTCCGCCCTTCCCGAAACTCCCGGCTCAGATGGAGGACCCGCTCTTGCAGCAGATATTTGCGGGGCTCCGTGCGCATCTGGAGGGATCTCAGCTGCGAGGGAGGAGTTCATGGGTGGCGACTTCGGGCCTGTCCTTACTCGAAGCTCCTCCTCTAGCCGAGGTGACGGCCCCTGCACCCCTGCCCCTTGGAGCAGTGGCAGGGTCGGGCCAGACGGAGGCAAAGGGGGCAGGGGAAATCCAAACGATGGGGGCGCCGGAGGCTTCGGCAATGGTCTCGTCCGTTCCCCAGGCAGTGGTTGGCCAAGAGTCTCTCGTCGAGCTAGGCCGACCGGGCGACTTGACCCTCGCCCTTCCTTCATCTTCAGTGGCGGTAGATACCGACCTGTGGGCAGAGGTGGACAGCACCGTGGAATTCACTCCTCCGGTAGCGCCCTCAGTCAGCCATATGTCATCAGAAGCTCCAGTACGCCAAATGCTGATCACTCTACGGACCATGCTCCTCGCCGACCCTTCTCTGTCATATAGGGAGGTGCATACTATAGTGGTGCAATTGACCGGGGCGTTGCAAGTGCTCAGCTGCCCGCTGGGAGAATGGTCGCGGCGGGTTCTGCTGTTGCTGAAATATGTCAAGCGCCGCGAGTTCCTGGAGACCCAGGCTCCTGACGAACGCGCCGCCCTTGATGCTCAGGCAGACGAATATCTGCAGGCCCTAAAGGCCCGACGTGATAGTAGAGAACGCCACGGAAAGGCCCTAGAGGAAGGCGAAGGCAGCGTTCATTCCTTCAAGAACTGGATCGAGAAGCTGGAGGGCTATCTCGCTGCGGCTAAACTTGGCCTCGCCGAGGCGGAAGGGGCGGTGGCAGAGGAGAGGGAAGCTCTTGCCGTTGCCGACGTTGAAATGGCGTCCGTCGAAGCGGAGCTCGCCCGTCTTGAGGGATTGAGGGGCCGACTGCGCGATATGACGAACTTCCCTTACGTCGGGATCCTCCCCCTCGAGGACATCTTCAGGGACATCGACTAAGCGTTGCATCCCTTAATTTCTCTTTCTTTTTTTATTGAATGTAACACAGGGGTATGCCCCGCAGCACATGTAGTTTGATCCTCTTTTGAATAGAGCAAAGCATTTATGATTTCACGCGTTCCTGGTGTATGCATTTATCCCGGAGGGAGCTTTCCCACCCCTCTTTCTCTTCCGTGCATATTGTTTTCTCCTTCCTCTTCCCTCGCTCTTGTATCTTTCCCCCCTTTTCGTGTAGGGGCCCATTGGCAGGGTATGAGTCTTTGCGGGGATTCACTTTGGAAGGACCAGGCAGGGACCCATGTCAGGGTACAGGAGAGTGCTCGCCTTCTCAGGGGGAGGACGAGGGGACCACTCCACCATACCGAACGGGCAACTCCCTGGTTTTGCCGCAATATTGGAAGCGCGTGCTGGTCTCGAGTGAGGGGTACTTGGCCAGAGACCCCTTTTGCCGTTCAGAGGTGGCGGATAGAAAGGTCTGTTTAGTCAGTGACTTAGACGGGAGGTCTGATCCAAAGGGGTACTCGCCCCCCGGGGAGGATGGAGAGAAGAGTTCGTCTAGTCAATGACCCGGACGTGAGGTCCGAGCCAAAGGGGTACTCACCGCCCGGGAAGGACGGAGAGAAGAGTTTGTCTAGTCAATGACCCGGACGTGAGGTCCGAGCCAAAGGGGTACTCACCGCCCGGGAAGGACGGAGAGAAGAGTTTGTCTAGTCAATGACCCGGACGCGAGGTCCGAGCCAAAGGGGTGCTCGCCGCCCGGGGAGGACGGAGAGAAGAGTTTGTTTAGTCAATGACCCGGACGTGAGGTCCGAGCCAAAGGGGTACTCACCGCCCGGGAAGGACGGAGAGAAGAGTTTGTTTAGTCAATGACCCGGACGTGAGGTCCGAGCCAAAGGGGTACTCACCGCCCGGGAAGGACGGAGAGAAGAGTTTATTTAGTCAATGACCCGGACGCGAGGTCCGAGCCAAAGGGGTGCTCGCCGCCCGGGGAGGACGGAGAGAAGAGTTTGTTTAGTCAATGACCCGGACGTGAGGTCCGAGCCAAAGGGGTACTCACCGCCCGGGAAGGACGGAGGGAAGAGTTTGTTTCTTTCTTTTTAAATCAATTTTGGTACCCCCGCTGATGCGGGGCGGTGACTAGAAATGGGGGGCGTTCCCCCTTTCTGGCTTCTCTTTTTTTTTCTCCTTTTTTTTTCTCTTCTTTTTTTTCTCTTCTTTTTTTTTGCTTCTTCCTTCTTTCTCTTTCCATTTTTTTTCCTTCTTTTTTTTGCTTTCTCTTTTTTTTTGCTTCTTCTTTCTTTCTCTTTCTATTCCTTTCTTCCCTTTTTCGGGAACCCGGCTGGTGGCCAAATCATTCGGACATTAATCACGCAAATCCGCCCCAAAATGGGGCGAAGAGTAATATTATTACCTGAATGGGGGCGCTGGGGCGTGGTACAGCCTCAAGTGCCTTCCATTAAGAGGCGGGAATTGAACCTCCCCGCGGTGGTTGACAATTACATAGGCTCCGCCTTCGTAGACTTTCTGGACTACGTAGGGTCCGAGCCAGTTCTCGTTTAGCTTACCTTTGGGGTTGGCCGCCATGAGATCTCTTCTCTTGACCATGACAAGGTCACCCTTCTTGAATTCGCGTTCCTTGACGAGCTTGTCAAAGGCGCGTGCAATCCGGGCCTGATAGACCTGGATATTCTGTTGGGCTTGAAGCCGCTTTCCTTCCAGACTGGAGAGTTCATCGAGCCTTCGCTCGGTGTTGGTCTGCCCTTCGGGGACAAGCCCATGCTGAATGGCGACCCTGAGGGATGGTATCTCTAGTTCGACGGGGATGATTGCTTCCGAGCCATATGCAAGAGAGAAGGGCGAGCAGCCCGTTGGGGTCTTGTATACGGTTCGGTACGCCCAAAGCGCTTCATACATTCTTTCTTCCCAGTCCCTTTTGTTAGAGCTAACAGTCTTGGCCAGGAGAGTGCAAAGTGTCTTATTGAAAGCTTCGGCCAGCCCATTGGCTTGTGGATTGTAAGGAGTCGATGTCCTCCAGTCAATTTTGTATTTTTCTGCTAGCCGGTAAACTTTCTGGTTGCGGAAGTGGCTGCCGTTGTCCGACACAATCCGGTCGGGCACGCCGAACCGGAATATAATGTTGCGGCGGACAAACCTGACCACGATTTCTCCGGTGACCTCCCGTAAGGCAACAGCCTCTGCCCAGCGGGAGAAGTATTCGGTCGCCGCCAGAATATATTTACAGCCTGTGGAAGATGCGGGAAAGGGGCCCACGACGTCCGTTCCCCATTGGGCGAACGGCCAACTGGGCACTGTTGGGTGTAGTGGTGCAGGAGGTCTTCTGGGAATGGTGGCATGCTCCTAACATCTCTGACACGACTTAGCATACTCGCAACAGTCATTGAACATTGCAGGCCAATAATAGCCAAGTTTCTTGATTTCAATTTTCATTTTCGGCCCCGCCTGGTGTGCGCCAGCTATGCCGGCATGGACCTCCTTCATAACCCTCCAAGCTTCTTCAATGGACAAGCATCGGAGGAGTAGCTTCCGTTTGGCATCGGCCACAATCCGGAATAATATTCCGCTTCGGAGCTCATAGGAGTCCTTGGTTCTGACCAGCTTGATCTTTTCTTCTCTTCGGTCGGGTAGTTGCTGGTGCCTGAACCACTGCATTAGGGGGTCCCTCCAGTCAGGCAGGCTGACGGCTTCTGCTGTAGCGACCTGTAGGTCCTCCTCTTCCGGCTCTTCTTCTATCATGCTGGGCATCTGGCGTTGGTTTATTACTTGGATATGGAGATATCCGTCTGGGGGCACCGCCAGTGAGCTTGCCAATTTTGCCAATGCGTCGGCTTGTGCGTTCTCCCCTCTGGCGACATGGCCTATCTCGAGGAGGTAGAACCGCTCCATGAGCCCTTTTGCTTTAGTGTGATACGGGAGCAGCTCAGGTTTTCGGACATCAAACTGCCCCTGGACTTGCTTGACGGCCAGCAGCGAATCGCCGAACACCTGGAGCATTTTGATCTCCATTTGGAGGGCGACCTGGAGGCCGATGATCAGGGCTTCATACTCTGCTTCATTATTGGTGCAGGGTTTGCTGATGCAGCAGGAAGTGTGCATCACCTCTCCGTCCGGCGACTTGAGGACGATGCCTGCTCCGGCTCGTACCTTGGTGCGCCCGGACGGGGTCGCTTCTGTCCTTGAGGCTCCATCAAAGTAAAGCTGCCAGATGGCTTGTTGTATTTGGTCTACCTCTAGTGTTTCATCTTCAGGTAGCTCGGTGGCCAACGGGGAGTCTTCGGGCACGGGATGTGCTGCGAAGAAATCCGCGACGGCTTGTCCCTTAACGGCCCTTTGCGGCACGTAGGTGATATCGAACTCCATGAGTAGCACGGCCCACTTGCCAAGGCGCCCCTTTGGGACGGGCTGAAAAAGGATGTGCTTAATGGGGTCGGCCCTGGATATCAAGCTGACTTCATGGGACAGCATATAGTGCCTCATCTTCTTGACTGTAAAGACCAGGGCAAGGCAGATCTTCTCAATCGGGGTGTACTTAGCTTCTGCACCCACCAATCTTCGACTGAGGTAGTAGAGAGCCTGCTCTTTTCCCTCATCATTGTTTTGGGCAAGCATTGCCCCCAGTGAGTATTCGGTGGCCGCTATGTATAGAATCAGCGGTCTGCCTTTGACAGGTGCCCCCAGGACAGGCGGGGTCTCCAAATACTCCTTTAACTGGTCAAACGCGTGCTGGCATTCATGACCCCAGCTGAAAGGTGCATTCTTCATCATTAGTCTGTGGAATGGCTGGCAGCGCCCCGACAGGTTGGAAATGAACCTGCGGATGTAAGCTAGACGCCCCTGTAGGGATCTCAGCTCTCCCAGATTCTTCGGAGGGGGCAGCTCCTGGATAGCTTTTATCTTAAAGGGGTCGATCTCGATCCCTCTGTGTCGGACGATGAAGCCGAGGAACTTTCCACTGGACACGCCAAAGGCGCACTTCATGGGATTCATTTTCAGCCCGTACAGACGGAGCCTTTGGAAGATGACCCTGAGGTCATTCAGATGCTCATCCCTCTTTTTAGTCTTGACGACCAGGTCGTCGATGTAGCATTCGACCTTGCTGTATAGTAGCTCGTCGAAGATCTTGGTCATCGCCCGCTGATATGTGGCACCAGCATTCTTGAGGCCGAAGGGCATCCTCCTGTAGTGAAATATCCCTTTAGGTGACCTAAAGGCGGTGTGAATCTGGTCGTGGTCGGCTATCCAGATTTGGTTATAGCCGGACGACCCATCCATAAAGGACAAGGCCTCGTGGCCAGTAGTTGCATCAATCATCACTTCGGTGATAGGCACCGGGAAGTCGTCTTTTGGGCAGGCTTTATTCAGGTCGCGGAAATCCACGCAAATCCTGATCTGTCCATTCTTCTTTTTCACCGGTACAATATTGGCCAGCCATGTGGTGTATTGATTCTCCGCCACGAAGCCGACGTTTATGAGCTTGTCGACCTCTTTGCAGATCTGGCTGGTTAGCTCCGGCCTCATGCGCCGGGGAGGTTGCTTCACTGGTTCCACTTTGGGATCAATGGACAGGATGTGCTGAGTCACCTCGGGGCTAAGTCCGGGCATTTCTTTATAGTTCCAGGCAAAGTAATCCCGGAATTCTTGCAGCAACTTTGTGTATTGTTCTCTCTCCTATAGAGGCATGAGAGCACTCAGAAAAGTCGGCCTGGGATTGTCTTCTGTGCCAAGGTTGATTTCAACCAATTCGTCGACTGTGGCCTGGCCGCCATTTTCAATTTCCGGCGGGGCTGGCGACAAATCGACGAAGTCTTGGTCTTCATTGTCCTCGGGTTCGAGAATGCCATCTCCCTCTTCTTGTTCATCATGACTGGGCATGGAGGCTGCATTCACCTCGCTCTCCTCCTGGGCCGTGGCCGCCGGGTGTGCGAGGCCCGCTGGCTCAGAGGGGCGTAGGTCCATCTCAGGCTCTTCTGTGTATTCATCATAGATAGCTTGGACGGGGGCCGGGGCAGCCGCATCTTCAGGGGCCTGGTAGTGGATGGACACGGTGTAGGCTCCCGCTCTGGGGCTGTCCACTACATGGGGGCGTGGCGGGGCTATCACATAATCCCCCATCCTGAGCTCGTCCCTGTCAATGAGGTCTTGGGCAATGTCTTTGAAGACATAGCAGTCTTCAATGGCGTGGCCCAGCATTTGGTGGTAAGGGCAAAATAGCGGGTCCCCGCTTCTTCGGGTGTCTTGCGGCCTCTTGGACAGTGGAAGGGAGACTTTGCCGTAGTGGCATGCCCAGTCGAAGATGCCCCGGGTCTTCTCTCTCGGAAAGGAATAAGGCTTCTGTAGCTTCTCTTGGAGTGTCAGCCCTTGCCTGGTCGGCCGCTCGGTCAGCGAGCTTGCCATGTCTCTCATTTCCTGCCTTGACAAAGCGGGGGTGCTGGGACTGGCGCCTCGGGGCCGAGGCATCCGGCCACCCCATGGGGGGAGGGAGCCCTGGATCAGGTCGGCGACTAGCGAGGTTAACTCGGCTAGCCGCCTCTTCAGCATCTCGATCTCCCGTTGCTGCCTGTGGTACAAGGCATACATGACGGGGTCGTATCGAGGGGAATTCGGAGCATGGCCCATGCTGCTGCTCCTTGCTTCGCCGGCCGGCCGGGGCGAAGGTGTTTCGCCGGTGTGCCCTTTCGAGGTCGACACTTCGGGGAAGGAGGGGGTCTTCTCTATGCAACGGCGGCGGGGAGGTTTCCAAAGGAAGATCTCCTCGTCTTGTGCCTCCTGAACTGGGGGCGCAGGAGGTGCGTCTTGACAGGCTTTCCGCGAATCTGTAGCTTCTACGGGATCGTTGCCGGGCCATGTTGAGACCGATATGACATCAGTCTCGTAGTAATTTTCTAGTGAAAAGCCCAGACCGGGGTGCTTGGTGACTTTCAGCAACCGTCGATCCAGGTTTGGTGGATTCCACATTTTTTCAAACATTTCCTTCCGGCTGGAGGGCTGGTAGGGAGGAATCTTCTGCTTCCTGACCATTCTGGCTGCCCGGTCAGTCATGTGGGGAAGTCCCGTAATGGGGACGTGCGGGTCATGCAACTCGTCAGGGAACCGGCAATCGTCGTCTTCCCTGACCGGCTTCTCCCCGGCCACATAGAAGATAGTGGGCGGCCCCTCGGGGTTAGGCACCTCGAAGGTTCTCAATTGCTCAGCCGCTTGGCATTCAATTTCCGCTATTGGCTTGACGATCCCTGGCGGGACCCTGACATCTTCTAGCAGGTCTTCGAGGCAGGGTGCCCCCGGTGTGGGGTAGATGGGGAGAGGGGCTGCCCTAAATACCCCTTCCTCTTGTGCAATACATGGTACATGTGGGGGAGCCACATAGCCTGGGGGCGGCGGAGGAAACCAGCCTCCCGATTCCATTTTCTTCTTTCCCTTGTCTCGGGCAGCTTGAGGAGCTTGCTTCGCCTCTCCCAAGTACAGATTAGCATCTGACAAGTGACACTCAAACACCTCAAACGGGTGGAGGTCGGCGAAGATTCTGACTTCCTTTCCCTCGCAGGGGTACTTGATACACTGATGCAAGGTGGAGGGCACCACCCTATTTTGGTGTAGCCAAGGCCGGCCGAGCAACGCCTTGTAGGACGTGCTGGAGTTGATGACGTGGAACTGGACTTTGGAGGTGAAGTCGTCAAAGGTAAAGTTGAACTCTGCGACCCCCATGGGAACCTCACATTTCTGGTTAAAGCCGGCAATCTTGACATTTTTAACTTCGACCAGGTGTACGTCAAAGTAGTGCTTCTGGTATACCCGGTACGAGAGTATATTCACTGCTGCCCCTGGGTCGATCAAGACCCTGTTGATAGGCTGGCCATTCAGCTGCCCTTTCATGTAGAGGGGCCTGTTATGGCTGCAAGTCGGTAGGAGCATGTCATCTTCTGTGAAAGCCACTGCTACTTCAGGTGATAATTCTGCCAAACAGGCTTCAAGGTGTGCTGGCGTCTGGAGTGCGGCGATGATGGCTTGCCGTGTTTCTTCATTCAAGGACAGCATCTCCCACACCGTGAACCGGGTCGGGATTTTCTTGAGGTGTCTGACTATTCGCTCGGCCGCCCGCACCTTGAGCAGTTTCATCTCTTCGGGCTTGCTGCGCCTGCCCTCATCCTGGGATTGGGGCGCCGGATTAGGGGACGCCTCCTTTGCGGGATCTGTTGTAGCCCGTTGAGCAGGCGGGGCCTGTTGGGCCTCCTCCGCTGTTCGCATGAATTCGGCGAGGTTTGGGGTGCCGCTGAATCCTTCCTCTGGCTGGGCAGGAGTTACAGCTGGCAGAGCTTGGGGAATGCTTGCTTTACTGGTCGCAGCGGGCTCCTGGGGGTGCGCCCGCCTTCCTGCTCGAGCTGACAGGAACTCGGCGAACGACGGGGCGCCTTGACTCTTGGTGCCTCCGGGGTAGAGGCCTGATGGAGGAGGGATCTCGGTGCCTCGGACCTCGGGCTCGGGAATCTGGTATGGTTGTTCCCCCCTGAGCATGATGTTGAGGCTGCCCTGAGGAGAGCGCCCCCACTTCCTCCCTGACCTGGTGGCGTGCTGGGAGGTGGATGCTTCAGCTTGACTCACTTCCGCCGGCTCATGGGGTGGCTCTTCTTCTTTCTCTTCCAGGGAGAGAGAGGTATCGAACAACGCCGAGAGGGTGTTGCAGGCGAAGACGACCTCCTTCTTCTTCTTGCCCCTGGGTCTTCTCTTCTTCTTCTTCTTGCCCGCTGCAGCGGACGGCTGCTCTCGAATAGGTTCACCCGACAGGGGAGGCTCTTTGTCTGCATCAGCTTCTGTTCCTGGAGCCAGCTCGAGTGACTCGAACTGCTCCCAGGGGACATATTGTTTTAGCTCGACGGGCTGGATTTTGGGCTGCTTATAATCTTCAAGCCCGTCGATAATAGCCTGGAGTTTTTCAACCGCCGGGCTAGTCTTCTTGTACATCCGCAGCGGGGCAGAGCTCTTCTTGTTGTGAGTGGGCCGCCTCATGACCAGCCGGGGGGCCGTGTCGTGGCAAATAGGGTTTACCGGGGGCGGTGCAGGAAGGGGCGCTGCTACCCTCGAGTGAATTCCTGGGGTAGGTCGAGAGGCGCGCGCCTTTCTGGTTTTTCTGGGTGCAATCTGCCACCCTTCTTGGTCTTGAGCTGGGGCCATGATAAAGGTTTCATAAGTGGCACGGGCACAGGCCTTCGCCCATTCTTCTGGCAGCTCCTGATATAGTGAGATCATATTGACGGAGGAGGCTATGCTGGGCAGCTCGTGTGGCTGCGGGGGGTCTACTTTATGCTCCCCCATGTCCAGCTCCCCGTCCCTGATTAAGGACTCAATAACATCCTTGAAGACGTAGCAATCTTCAATAGTATGCCCGAGCACCCGGTGGTACATGCAGAAGCGCGGGTCATCCTTCTTCTTTGAGTCGCCAGGCCTTTTCGGCTCTGGCAATGTGATCTTATTGTAGCTGGTTGCCCACTCAAACAGGAGCTTGGACTTGTCCCGGGAGAAGGAATACAACTTGTTTCTCATCTTCTCTCTTAGTGAGGGGCCTTCCCGCCGTTCTGTGGTTCTGGGCGGCGGAGGGTTAGCCGCTCCCTTGGCTTTCTCCTTCTGCTTTTCAAAAGCCTGGAAGTCTAGTGCATGCACCTCCGGGGGAGCCGGCTTCTTCTCCGCCTGCCTGGCCCTCTGGCTTGACATGGCTGGGGTGGAGGAGTATCGGGCCAAGAATGCCTCGATCTCCGCTACCACATTGTTCAGACGGTCAAATGTCTTGACCTCAGTGCTGATCATTCTTTCTAGGATTTCTTTCTTTAAGTTTTGCTTGCAGATCTGAACTGCGTCCTCCTGATGCGGGGGGCGTTTGCACCTCATACTAAGGTTCCTCCATCTTTTGATGTAGTCGAGGGCCGACTCATCATTCTTCTGTCTTGTGGCGTAGAGTTCAGTCATAGTAACTTCTCTCTCGGCCACGTAGAATCTTTCCTTGAACTTCTTCTGCATGTCGGGCCAATCGGCCACCGACCCGGGCGACAAGCCGGAGTACCATTCAAAGGCAAGCCCGGTGAGTGTTGAACCGAAGAACTTCAGGAGGTAGGCCTCATCAGCAGCCAGGTCTCCCATGACGTTCACGTAATAGGCAATATGCTCTCTGGGAGATCCTTGCCCATTGAACCTTTCAAATTTCGGCGGCTTGGTGACGCCAGCCGGCAACTTCCTGGCAGCATACTGAGCCGGGTAGGGTACTCGGTAGACGTCGAAAGGCGTCTGATCCCCATCGCCCCTTTCGGCCAACTTCATGTCTATCATCTGCTCAAGCATCAACCGGCTGACTGCCGCCGGGTCGACCGGGTTCGGGTAGAAATGAGCGGGCTGTGCGCTCGGGGTGACTACCACGGTCGCTCGGGGGGCCATGGGGGACCCTTGTGAAAGCGGAGCCTGTGGCGGGGTCACCGCTGTGCAATGTGCTTGCTGCGGGGGCGTGCCCCCGGGGGGATCGAGGGTTGCCGGAAGAGCTGCCTCGGAAGACTGCCCCCTGTCCCTGGGTACCTCGGGTATGGTCTCGGTCTGCCAGGACATTGGGGGTGGTGTGTTTCGCTCATTCAACTGCTTTTTAAGTGATTCGATTTCCTGCTGGAATCGTTGCATCATGAGCAGCATTGCTGGATCAGCTGTGGGAAGACTGGGCATGCCCCCTGTCTCTTCGGCCGGGGCGTCCTCGGATGATGTCGAGGGTCCGCCACTCGTGTCGCCGGTGGTGACCACATTGGCCGTGAGGGCCGTGAGGGGCCCCGTGGGTGTCGCGCCGCCTGCCGCTCTCCTTCTTCTGGTAAGGGGTCCCGGCCTGGCGACTATTCTGGCCAATTCTTCCGGGTCGGTGGGTAGGGCCCCATACCGACCATGGACTCCTGCCATATTGCAGGTGAATGTCTTCCATTTCTTATTCTTGTTTCTTCTTGACGCCCTCCGGGACGGTCCTCCTGGGAATGTCAGCCTGTCAAAAACCGACCGTCGGGGCGGCGCTTCCTCCCGTGCAGGGGACTGGCGCAGCTCCTGCGGGTGGGTCCTCGACTCCGTACTAGGTGCAGGTTCCCCCCTTTCTTCTTGGAAGGCGGAGGTCATTGCCCCCAGTAGTCTCTGGCGGCCAGCGGGGGTGCTACCCGGGCCTCGGAGATAGTTCCTCATGGCCTGCTCGATCCCTTCCCACTCCTGGTCAGGGAGAGCGGCCTGTGGTTGCGCGTCGATGACAGCAGCAGGGGGAGAGTAGGCCCTGAGTGCCGGGTGGGCGGCGTTGTGTCTGTGGCCCCGGCGACGGTGGTGAGCATTCTCAGGCGGCACCGGAATGACGGGTGCCGGTCGGAGAGTGGGGGTCACTGCCTCGACCCCGTCATCTCTTCGGGCCCTCCTCGGGCGGAAAGTGCTGGGCCCCGCCTGGGCGGGTGCAGTGGGCTGGGCCTCCCTGGGTACCCAGACTTGCTTCAGTTTGGCCAGCTTGCGAGCCGGTGCAATCTTTGGTGGGGTGGCCACAACAGCGGGCGTCACCTTCCCTTTTAGTTTCTCCAGCCCTTGAAAGGAGTTGCGGACTGGGACGGTCGGGACGACGCGGTCTGGCGTCACCTGGGACCTCTGGCCGTCTAGGCGGACTCGGAGGGCCCCAACCGTCATGGACTTTCCAGAGTTGGACAGGCGACGCCCTGAGCCGGCGCCGGTGTTGCCTCTCCGAAGCCTCCTTCGGTGGGATGCCGACCCTTGGTGGAACGGGCCGGTGGTCTGGTGCACGTGGTGCACGTTGCAGCTGAGCGTCGTTGTGGGGACGCTATTGTTGCCTTCGGCCACCGCTCGGCCGGCGGCAACTTCGATGGCTCTCGGAGCGGGAGCGTTGGTTTGAGGCTCCTCGGGCGCTCGTGCGTCGAGGATGTCAACGAAGGCCACTCCCAAGAAGTTGGGGAAGCCCACGGTGGGAGGGAAGCTCCCGAAAGTGAGCGGCACCGCCAGGTAGCCGCCTCGCACATGATTCTTCACAACCTCAGGGCTGCAGAGAACAGCCATTGTCGGCTCCATGATGCCTTTCTCTTTTTCTACATTTAAGAAAGTAGCATAATTAGTATTACAAGAAGGGGGCCGCGGGGCCCCTAATTTCGGCAAAGAGATGAAGGGTGGATCGGTCCCATCGGGCGTGCCAGAGTTGTGGACGCGCTTTTCGTTTAACCGTTGTTTCGGGGCGATCACCGGTTTATTGAGTGCGTGGGCGTGCCAGTCACCGAAGTGACGATTTATTCGGGCTCCGGAGAGCCCAAGGTGCGCTCGAATCTGACTTCGTCAGACGACTGTGTGGTTCGTGTCGGGACCGAATCCCGTCGCGCCGTAGAGGCCACGACGTCATTTACATCCCTCACACGAGGGAATACCCTTGATTAATTGCCGAAATTAGGGGACCCGCGGCCGAAAAGAGTAACACTGATTATGCGAGAGAGAGAGATAGGGATAGGTCACACTGAACGTCATATCGGGGCTATAAACTGTCGGCCATGTCGGTCGCTCCGTGGACCTTCTAGTATTCGGACACAGGTCCGTGGCAGAGACACAACGAGAAAAACAGGGGCGGATCCCTTCAAATGTCTGCCAAGCATGAGGCAATTTTAATGAGGATTCGGAAGGTATCCGGAACGAGAAACAAATCCGGTCCGGTTGGGATGCCGGCCCAAGATTAGGTCAGAACTTGGCCATATCGGGATAATTCCCATGGTTCGAGTTCGGCCTGAAAGGGGCGGCGTCGTTGTTCCTTTTACCCCGGGTCCCGGGGAGAGAGGGAGCTGCAGTGTGGGCATTAGCGTCTTTTATCTGGGGCTTTCTTAGTCGTATCTTCTGGGATTTCTGATTTAATGTTTACTGTTTATTCGTGCCTTTGTCCGGGATGATTTCTCTTCTTTTTATTCATGACTATTCTTGTTATTATCATTCATTTGCTGTTTATTTTTTATTACCCCTCCCGCCTCTTTATTTTGATTAATATTACGCATTCGGAATCCTTTAATTAGCGTAATTTTTACTAATTTATTTGCTATTATTAATGCCCTTATCAGGCTGTATATGCATATATGTATAGTGTGCCGGCGAAGGGGGAAAACGGGAGTGTACCGTTGAGGGCAGAGAGCGTGCCGCTGGGAGGCTAAAGGGGTGTACCGCTGAAGGGCAAGGGGGCGTGCCGCTGAAGGCCAATGAGGGCGTACCGCTGAAGGCCAATGGGGCGTACCGCTGAAGGCCAATGGAGCGCACCGCTGGGGCTCAAGGGAGTGTACCGCTGAAGGTTAAAAAGGGGCGTACCGCTGAGGGTTGAAAGGGGTGTACCGCTGAAGGCAAAGGGGAGCGTGTCGCTGAAGGCCAATGAGGGCGTACCGCTGAGGGTTGAAAGGGGTGTACCGCTGAAGGCAAAGGGGAGCGTGTCGCTGAAGGCCAATGAGGGCGTACCGCTGAGGGTTGAAAGGGGTGTACCGCTGAAGGCAAAGGGGAGCGTGTCGCTGAGTTTTCGACTATTTGTTTTAAGGCTTTTCTTTTCTTCTTATCTTAACTTTTGTGTAGTTTTATATAAAACTCCTCCCTTATTTTGTTTCGTTTGGTTCGGCCTCTTTTCTTGCGGGTCGGACACTCGGGCTACCGGGTAGTTAATTAGTTCGGTTCGGTTTTCGTTGTGATGCCGGCAGTGATTTGATAAATGGAAGGCTTCATTGTTGATCGTTCTTATTCGTTTATTGCTTCATTTTGCCTCTTTAATTGTTCATTAATTTCTCACGAAAATTCGGCAGCATCTCCCCTTGACCCGGGGCGTAAGGGAGATAAAGGGAACGCGCCCACATGGAGTGGCGGAACCCGACAACTGGAGGTGGGCCCCCCCCTGGAGGGGCAACACCTTTATGGAACCTCGAAAAACGCGAAGGAAAGGCCCCGGGGACGAGGCCAAGAAGGGGGCTGTTGAGAGGCTGAAGGATGTGCCGCTAAAGGCCATAAGGTGAGTGTACCGGCCAAGGGCCAATTGGAGTGTGCCGGCCAAGGGGTATGCCGGCTAGGGGTAACAGAGTGTGGGTGTGCCGCTGAGGGCAGAAAGGAGTGTGCCGCTGGGGGCAAATAGGGGTGTACCGCTGAGGGCTATTGGGTGTGCCGCTGAGGGCCAAGGCAAGTGTGCCGGTCAGGGGCCAAAGTGATGCATTGCCGGAGGATTAAAAGGGCCAAGTGTGTGTGGGCTTGCAGATTGTTCAAGAAAAGGAGGAAGGGTTACTGGAAGTGAATGGAGGACTCACAAGGCCAGGCTTTAAAGGGGAGGCATCACATTGATGTGGTGGCTCAAAAGAAACCGGAGGAACGGAGGAAACGGGTAACACAATACATGCACTATGAAGGCAGGATCAAACCAACAGAAACAGTAAAAAAAAAGGGCCAAGGAGGGTGATTGTTTCCATTCGTGGGATGCCAAGGACCGTATCCCTACATGCATATTACAAGAGAAAATGCCCAAATGAGGCCATGGACAAAAGGAAAAGACTCCAAGACGGAGAACGAGAGGAGGAATGAAATACAAGACGGAAGAAAACATTGGGGCCTAAGACATAGGCTACCATTCCCAACCCTCTCCCCCAATACAACAAGCTCTCTCTCTCTTACTCTTGTTTCTTCCCGGTGGCCGTCGGACGGAGCTCAGGCCGGGAGGGTCGCTTCTTCTCTTCTCCCTTCTCCTCTTTCTCCTGTGTGTGTGTCTTCTACTGTCGGAGCCTCTTCCCCTCTGTGTGTTCGTCTGTGTGTGTCTCTCCGTCCGTCCTCTCCTTTTTCTGGAAACGAAGAGAAGGGTTTTTTTATACCCCGGGCGGCGGGAGCCTTCGAGCACGGCCGCCGAAGCGGGAAGTGGCCCGTGATCATGAGGTTTGACCTGCCTGTCCTGGCTGTCAGTGGACTAGGCCACGTGGCCCAACGATCGGCTGCCACCTCAGATGGCTCCACTACGCGCCAAGGATGTGTAGGGCATGGGCCTCACGTCGCCCGTTGAAAGAGCTTCACCGCTGTGCCGTTGAAGGGCTGAACAAGCGTGCCGCTGTAGTGCCAAAAGGGCGTACCGCTGGAGCCCCGGATGGGCGTGCCGTTGAACGGCCTGAAGGGCGTGCCGCTGGGGACCCTACAGGGTGTGTCGCTGAAGACCCCCCAGGGGGCGTGCCGTTGAACCCCAAAGGGGGTGTGCCGCTGAACCCCAAAGGGGTGTGCCGTTGAACCCCCCCTGGGGGTGTGCCGCTGAAGACCCCCCAGGGGGCGTTCCGTTGAACCCCAAAGGGGTGTGCCGTTGAACCCCCCCTGGGGGTGTGCCGCTGGGCAGCCAAAGGGGCTGGGCGTGCCGCTGAAGGCCGTGCCGCTGAAGCCCAGGATGGGCGTGCCGTTGAACCCCCCCCCCTGGGGGTGTGCCGGTGAAGACCCCAAGGGTGTGCCGCTGGGCAGCCGAAGGGGCTGGGCGTGCCGTTGAAGACCGTGCCGCTGAAGCCCAGGATGGGCGTGCCGTTGAACCCCCTGGGGGTGTGCCGTTGAACCCCCCTGGGGGTGTGCCGGTGAAGAGCTAAAATGGGCAATTTTGAGCCCATTGTGAGCACGAGTCGTGGCCCATTTGATTTTCTTCGAGGCCCATGGGCCGTGGGGCCTCTTGTGCTTGATTTCTCCGGGGTTTCTTCACTCGGGGCCGTTGTTGATGCTGGGCCGAGCGTGGCATCTGGATGTGCAATTTTCGGTGTCCACAGGAGCGTATGACCCTAGCACCTATCCTTTCATTACCAGAATTTTCTAAGGTGTTTGAGGTCACATGTGACGCTTCTGGAGTGGGTATTGGTGGAGTGTTGAGTCAGGAGTCCCACCCCATTGCATTCTTTAGCGAGAAGCTTAATGATGCCTGAAGGGGCGTGAACTCACGCTGGTCCTGAGCTGGGAGGATGATCACCGGATAGTGAACTGCAGAGAAAGGGAAACGAATCAGGAGGCCGAGGGATGGTTCCCTAGGGAAACCCTCCGATGCTTAAGTCGGTAGAGCGTTGGTGGAAGGTATTGAGGGAGGTAGAAAAAAATGCGCGAGATCCCCCAACACCAAGATGGTGAAGTGGTTCCTACTCAGGGAGTGTTAGGCCTGTATCTGCCTTACCTGCTGCCGGAGGGAGTCCCTGGTTTATATAGCGAGCTTCCCGGATGAGTCCCATAAGCTGAGGAGTTTCAGGCGGGAGTTACGTCCTCATGATGGGATCGTTACGTCCTTATCATGGGGTCGTTACGTCCTCATCGTGGGCTCTTCATGACCTTGGGGGATCGTGGCTCCCTTATCCCCCTGAACTCCTGCTCATAAAGGACTTTCAACGGCTGCATGGATAAACACTTGTCAGTCGATCCAAGCATGAGAAGTGCCAGCCCTGTCCGAGCGATAGGCATAGCTCGGATGCAGTCAGATCGGAGTGGGCGCGGAGCGCTCGGCCCTTATCCCATTGGAGGGATGGCTCGGGTGTGGGTCTTCCTCCGTCCTGACATTCGGGCCTTCCGAGCCTAAGGGCCGCCGAGGAAGGATGGGATCCCGAGTGATCTTCATTGGGCTTTTTTACCGAAGTGGGCCCTAGAGGGCTGTCACTTGGATGAGCTGAGCCTCGTTCGGTCCTGACGGGCCTAGTTTGGCTGCTCTTAATTGGGCTGTAGAAATTCCCCTCTCCACTTGTCCCCCTCCTACTCCCGAGCTTTAGTAAGCTCGGACGAGTAGCTGTTTGGGGTTTCGGACCGGCGTGGCTCAGGTGGGTGGAGATCTGGCGGTGTTAGGAAGCCACGTGTCTTGGTCACCTGTGCCCGTGTTAATGATGATCCTGACGGATTTGAACTGAAGGGGCCCCCTTTCCTCGGAGGTTGAAACGACGCGCCGCCTTCCGCGTGGGTTTATATGTGTTGGGCGCTTGTTGTCATTCCAGACTCCCTCCGTCTTTTATGGTTTTGGCTCTCCTTCATTCTTGTTTTTGGGGCTTTTCGATGCGCCGTGAGGACACGACGGAGGAGCAGAGGCTTGCGACGACATTTGAGGAGTTGGTGGCGATAACCGCGGAGGCCGTCCGGCAGCTTCCTCCTCCCCCGAAATCTTCAGGGTCTCGGGGCCACCTTCCCTCAGAGTCTTCTTCTGACTCCATGGCGGGCCAGTGCCCAGAGGTCGAGGAGTGGGAGGACGAGCCAGTGGCGAGGGCGTCGGTCCCCAACTGCAGCGAACTGGGGGAGGCAGATGTGAGGAGGCTGAAGCACCAGTATCGCCTACCCCACAAGTACAGTTTTGCCGCTGCTACTCCATACGACACGATCCTAGACTCTCGTACATGTCACATCTGTATCTTTCTTCTATCGTGGAAGGGTGGATTCCGCCTTCCTTTCAAACCTTTCATCCTTCAGCTTCTTAATTTTTTTCGGTTGGCGCCCATTTAGTTGGTAGCCAACTCTTATCTCCTCCTTTCCGCCTTCCGTATTCTCTGCCGTCAGTGCGGAGTTCCTCCTTCCATGGACCTCTTACACTATTTCTTTGAGTTGAAAGCACATCCTTCGGCTGGGAAGGGCTTCTATTTCATCCAGGCGAGGCGGAATAGGAGTTGTATCTCTTTGGCGGTGAAGGATTCTTCGCATAAGGGGTGGAAGACCCAATTCTTCTGGGTGAGGATTTGTTCAGTGGAGGAAACCTGGAGGTGCCTGGTAATCCCCAATTTCCACCCTAACATCCCTCCTAGGCAGGATGAGTTCCCCCCTTACGTGGAGAAGTACGCAGCCACCCTGCTGAAACACCGCCAGTCCACCGAGGAACTGGTGACATCGGAGAATATCGAGCGGTGTCTTCTCACGCGACTGCACCCGTCGGGCATAGGTGCCACAACTTAGACTTTCCTTCGGATGTGGGGGTCATCTTTCTTTTCCGGAATTCTTCTTCTTCTTCGTGCAGACACCAGGCGGGAGCCTCTGAAGGAAGCCGCAGAGGTGATCGAGCTTGGAGATGACTCGACTGCCGACGAACCGACTGCTCCTGTGGGTCGCTCCCGAACCAAAGATAAGGGCAAGAGAGTGGCCGGGGCGAATCCTCCGGACCGCGGGGACCCAAGCGCAAGGACCCTGTGGAGGGTATGGTTCGGGCCGCTGCGAGGGCCAGAAAGTGGGCCAGGAAGGCCGGGGCCGTACCCGTAGTCGAAGGCGACCCTACCGCGGCTCACCCCTCCCTCGGGCACAGTGGGGCCGACCCTACCGGGCGGGCTCTCCCACCAGCCGAGCTAGAGGGGGCCGAGGAGGTCGGGGCTGCCCCTGCGGGCGGCGATGATGCGGGCTCGGTTCCTCCTTTGGCCGGGACCGAGGGGGCCGAGGGTGCTCCTACAACCGGTAGTGGGGCCGACCCGGCTCTCCCCTCGGCCGGAGCCGAGGGGGCCATGGCCGAAGTTGGGGGTGCTGTGATCGCGGCCGAGGCTGGCCCTCCAAGTGGCGATGCCAGTGCCGAGCCGATCCATGTTGAGAAGCCGTAGGAAAATCCGGCCGGGGTGTGAGGGGCGGCCGAGGCTGGGGCTCGATCGGGCCATACTATGGGGCACCGGGCGATGGGGGGTTCTCCGTTCCGGCGGCCTTGGAGAGGCTGGGTATCTCGGGCCCCCTGCACCAAGTGTGTCGTGGTATATCCGCAAAGGTGAGGGGGGGAGGTAGGCAGCACTCCCCGTCCACGGCTCTCGCCGGGGTTATGGAGGGCGGCTTGGCCCTGGCCCAGATGGGGGCGGTTCTGGCAGAAGCGCACGTTCGATCGTAGTGGGAGCCAGCGAACCTGGCCTGGACCCTCGGTGGGTCGGACAGGAGGTTGACTCGGCTCGTCGAGGAGCGTGACGGGCTTCGGCGGGAGCTTTCCTCATTCAGGGAGTTGGTACGATCAAGCCAAGTGGAGACCCAGGCGCTAGCCGAGCAGCTAGCCATGGCCCGTGAATCGCTCGAGAGGAAGAGTGATGGGGACATCAACGTCAGCCCGCTCACTTTGTGTTTGCATCTACGTCCTTTTGTATTTGTATGTACGCCCTTGTGATATATGGGTACACAATAGTAGGTCTTAGTGGGTTTATTTGCAAAAGGCCATTGGGTTTCTTTGCAAATGTGCATGTAGGCCCTGCAGGGGCCCCCTCCCTCCTCCTTATTGGTCCACCTGGACTCCTGGGTCCAAGGTGGCTGGTCCATGGTCCAAACTTGGACTTGGACCAAGAATTAATTAAAGAAGACAAATTCCAATTGTCTTCTTAAAGGGGGGGGCGAACCTAGTAGTTTAATGGGGTTTAATGTGGTTGTCAAACCACATCTCAACCCTTCATTGATCAACCCTTGATCCAAGGGCTCATATTAGATTAGAACCCTTTCATATAAATACTTGTATTTTCTTATGGAAAGAATTAATGAAGAAGAAATTAGCATTTTGCCTCCTTGAAGCTTGTGCCCCTCTCCCCTCTCTCCCTGGTGTTCTTCCACCTCCAGCCCAGTTATAGAGTGAGATCCCTCCCCTCTTGATCCCCTCCAACTTCTGAAGCAGCTCCGGTGATCGCTGCCGCCGCCGTCTCGCCGCCGACGCGTCTTCACCAACGAATTCGGTTTTCTGTCCACTCTGGATAGACCTCTCTTCTCAGAATTGTCCCTCTCTCTTCCCTCATCTTCTGAAGCTCCAATTTTCAGGGTTGGTTCCCCTCTTGAACCCTTACCTCCACAAAAAATTTCAGGCAAAAATTCGTCCTTTAGATATTTTTAGATTTTCGTCCAAGTTCAAATTTCAGTTCTGTCCAGGTTCTGTCTACTGTTCAACAGTTCTGAGTCTACCTTGTTCGACCCATGTTTTGAATTTTTTTGGGGCTCTAAAAATTACTGAGACTTCTGTCCACATATGTATACCACCATGAATTTTCTTAATTTTTGATAAGGTCTCTAGGTATTTTTCAAAATTCGTACCAGTTCCTGTGAGCAATTTTTCCACAGTGTCCCAGATCCGACCCAGGTCCACTCAAAAAATCCTATAAAATCCATTTCCTATCCAAATCAAAAACCAAAAATAGTCCCGGTTTTCTATTTCAGAGATCTTCAACTTTTCTGAAGAACTCATCTCCATATTCCAAGGTCCTCCCACCGGTCAACGGTGATTTTCAGAGAAGTCAGAACCTGCCCCTGCAGTTCTGGCCTGTTTACAGCAAGGGTGTAAATTCCATAAGTCAGATATACGTATCTGATTATTTTTTCTGAAGGCCCCTACGTCGAAGTATTTGGAGTCCTCTTTCCAACGGCGTCGAGCTCGTTGCATTCCGACGACGGGGTTGATCACAGCAGCAGATCTCGCCGGACAGCGCGCGAGAAGACAGCAAGTGCAGACTTGTGGCCGGTTTCCCGCGAGCGTCGTCCGAGGGCCGCCCGGCGTCCGGCGGTCGTTCCAGCAACTCGCCATCCTAGGGGAGCGCTTCCCAAGTGTACCCACACCAGAGGAGACATCAGGTCCCACACGACCCCTCCGGTCCACACGTGGGCCCCACTAGCACGAGTACGCGCGAAGCCGAAGCCGTGCCCGGAAACCGCCCGTCAACCCGGAATTGGTCCTCCCGGGCCCCCTTGTGTCGCCCGTTACCTCCCTGCGTGGAGTGGGCTTACTTGTATTGCTGTAATCTTAATGTATTAAGTTCCCGGGAGTACGAGTTTCGGCCGGGTGCCATCTTCGCCACGCCGAGCGCGTGGAGGTATCGTATTCGCTCCTTGCTTGGCATTCCGCTTATTTCTATATATGCTTGTTTATGCCGCTGCTAGAGAGCATGTGTAGGGTTACCTAGCTCGCTTTTAATTTATCATATCACTGCTGCGAGTGAGAGAGTGACCGTCCCGTGACCCGATCCGGGCACAATTGAGAGCCGACCACCCTAGCTCACTGCCGGTTGTTCAACCGCGCACATCCGACGCTTCCCTCGCTAAGGGACGACCGCTAGCTTATCGTGTCCGTGGTCCCGTCCCGCATCAAAGAGCCGGCTTCTCAAAGTGATGCGACACGCCTAAGGATGATGATGCTCTGATACCATTTGATGCGACACGCCTAAGGATGATGATGCTCTGATACCATTTGATGTGACACACTAAGGGGGTATGCAGCAAACAAACGGATCCTTAGGACCTATTCCGCAAACACAATCACATAGCAACAAAGTCCTAGATTGGGGCCGATTCGCCGTTGCACACACACGAGCCCGGGGTGACTAAGTGATGCTAAGGGGAGGTGATGGATCAAGACCCTTGCTGGTAGAGTGCCAGCAGGGCTAGGGTTGCCCTCCCGAAGGTACGAGGCCCACACTTAAGGGGCTGGCCGGTGCCAATTGGGGCACTAGGTCCCTCTCTCTCACAGCCCACGGTGACCGCTCGTAAGTGGACACACGGGGTCGGGCGCTCTCTCTCTTGCTCAACGGAGCAATTCCACGGATATTAGATGAACAAATACAACTAATGGAGCAAAGTTCAGAGCTTACCCCGGGGTTGGGGTAAGCTCTGAACTTTGCTCCATTAGTTGTATTTGTTCATCTAATATCCGTGGAATTGCTCCGTTGAGCAAGAGAGAGAGCGCCCGACCCCGTGTGTCCACTTACGAGCGGTCACCGTGGGCTGTGAGAGAGAGGGACCTAGTGCCCCAATTGGCACCGGCCAGCCCCTTAAGTGTGGGCATCGTACCTTCGGGAGGGCAACCCTAGCCCTGCTGGCACTCTACCAGCAAGGGTCTTGATCTATCACCTCTCCTTAGCATCACTTAGTCACCCCGAGCTCGTGTGTGTGCGACGGCGAATCGGCCCCAATCTAGGACTTTGTTGCTATGTGATTGTGTTTGCGAAATAGGTCCTAAGGATCCGTTTGTTTGCTGCATACCCCCTTAGTGTGTCACATCAAATGGTATCAGAGCATCATCATCCTTAGGCGTGTCGCATCAAATGGTATCAGAGCATCATCATCCTTAGGCGTGTCGCATCAAGTTTGAATGGTGGTGGTGATCGGGATTGGAATCATTTGGGGTGGTGGAGATTGGGCCCTAAGGGAGGTCTTGGGTTGACTGGGAGGGAAAGGGGGAGTGGGAGTGCTCCTCGGGTTATGGTTCTCAAGGTAGGAGTGGGAAGGTCGGGGAGCGTAGTTCTTCCTAAGCTCAAGGTAGGAGTGGGAGGGTCGGGGAGCGTAGATCTTCCTAAGCTCAATCTTCATCTCTTCCCATGATCCTATGGGTTCTTGCCTCCAAATCCTTCTTAAGCTCACTATGCGTTCCCACTCCTTCTTGGCTTGTCCCCGAAGCCACCCTGTGGCCCTGCGGACCCTAGCATGTCCATAGACCCTAGTCCTATCAAAGTGTTTATCCATGGTAGCCTCCCACTTTAGGTAGGCATTAGGACTAGATCCGTCAAAACTAAGGTCTCCTTCTAGGATGATGTCCATGAGGAGGGGGTCAATCGGACTCTTGTGGACGGCCGTGTTGAGGGGACTTAACCAATGTGGAGTGTACATGATGATGCACTGGGTGGCCCAAAAATGACTCTAAATGCGAATGCGCCCTAGGACCAACTTGTAGAGAGACAAGTTGTGAACTTGCTCTGATACCAATTTGATGCGACACGCCTAAGGATGATGATGCTCTGATACCATTTGATGCGACACGCCTAAGGATGATGATGCTCTGATACCATTTGATGCGACACGCCTAAGGATGATGATGCTCTGATACCAATTTGATGTGACACAACCCCTCGGACCTAGATTTGCAAGCAACACAATAATTTGACAACGTCACACTAGCGGACTCACTCGCGTAAGCACACTCGGGTCCGTAGAAGGACCGGTGATGGCGGTGAGGGTCCGAGGTTGGACCTCAAGGTTCCAAGGGTTTGGCCAGCTAGGAATAGACCCCAATGGGCCAGGGATGCTCAATATCAAGGGTGACCGGCACGCCAAGGGCGTGGGTTGAAATGTCACTCTCACAACTCACCTGCGGTAATCACGCAATTAAATGATAAATCGGGTTCGGGCACTCTCTTACGCCGACGGTACAGAGATGCAATACTAATTAAGCAAAGAAATCCAGCAAAGAGTGGTGTGAGTGGCTCACCTGATCGGTGTGAAGACACCGATCCCGTTCGGAGACGATGGGCGAGCGGGGAAGTGTGGGTACCCGCACACTGCGCCGATGAAGCTTGAATCCTGTTTAATACAAGCACTACACCTCACACAGGAGGGGGAACTTGGGGTGCGGACTTCAGTTTACAATCAAACACTACCTCCACGTAGGGAGGAGCCTTCAGCCGGCCAAGCAAGGGGAGGGGAAAAGTCCGAATGAGGGCCAATCGGAGGGCCGACGTCGAGTCTGCCACTTCTGGAGTCGCTAGACAGTCTGTCGGTGACGGCACCGCCACGGACACTCCCGAACTCCAATTGACCTGAAACCGGGGCTGACACACTCCCACTTGACCCAGGACGATGCTTGAATTTTCGTGGAACATCGTGCTGATGTCTCTGGCCGGGGCAGGGTCTGGAACAGGGCAGCACAGTTCTGGCACTGACTGGTCCCAGAACGTTGCTGCAGGAAGGAGCAGGCACCCTGAATGCTCCTGGTGTCGGAATGAGGCGAGACCAGAGCCGTCGTCTCCGTGGGCCTATCTTCTTTGCTCCAGAACAGACGGCGTCGTCGAAGGAGGTCAGGGTTGACCGTGGCAGTCAGAACAGTGACAGGGGGTCGGAGGGGACCCTGGGGCACTGACCTGGCGCACCTCCGGGAGAAAATTCAGAAAAGTCGGTGTCGACGTCCGAACTCGTCTCCGCTTCTTGGAAATGAAAGATGACTGATAGGGGGTGCTCTCAGCCAAGTTTCACGCCAAGAGGTGCTAAGGAGAGGCCGGTGTCAACTTTTCTCTGAGGCTCTGGTCTGCTGCCTGGGTGATTCCGTGCAGTCGGGGGAGAATCGCCCTCTTGTTCAGCCACGAACTCGAATGACGACGAAACCACCTCGGCTGGGAAGGTATCTGGACGACCTTTCCAGTGGTATATGGTATGCCTCCTGAAGTCTCAAGATGACTCCGTGGTGATCTCTGCAATAAGGGGTTTCTCTGCTGCATGCGAGCTAGGTGTGCAAGAAGGAGATATTTGTGGTAGTGGTGGTGGGGGGTGATGGGATTGTAAGGGGATGAGGGACTAATGGCTGTGGGAGGTGAAATGGGAGTGTTGGGGTTGCTGGAGGGGTGTGGGAGGAGGCTGGAGTCGCAGCTAGGGGAGAGGGATTGATGGTGTGGACTTGGGTGGAGAGGGGGAAAGGGTGGGGGCACAAATGGCCAAAGGGGAAGGAGTGGTTTCTTCCCTTGGATTTGGAATGGGGATTAATGGTGGGAGTAAATGGTGGCCTAGGGGATAGGGAGAGTTGTTTTGGGAAGGGGAAAGGGTGCTTGGGAGAGGGGAGTCTTCCTTGGGAAGGTGAAAGGGTGTATAGGGAATGGGAGGGGTTGCTTGGGAAGTGGGGGAATTGAAGTGGAGTTAAGGGCCTTGGGAAGGTGAAGGGGTGGGAGGCTGATGTGGCAGATGAGGTGGCAAGAGAGGGAGATGAAAGGGCAGGGTCGCCCAAGGGAGAGAGAGAGAGGAGGAGAGAGAGAGGGGGCCGCCCCCTAGAGAGAGAGAGAGAAGTAGAGAGAGAGCTAGAGAGAGAGAGGTAGGAAGGCAATTCAAGTGGCTAATTTTCTTCAATACTTCATTAGCTTCCAAATGAGGGATTGGGGTCCTATTTATAGGAATCCCATATTTTCACATAAGTCCCTGACTTTTGGACTACTAACAATTAACCAAGGGGAAGGGGGCGCCCCTGGGCCAAGCCCATATAATTTGGCCCATTAATCAACATAATGACTCTAAACTTAGGTAAATAGCTACCTAACCTAGGTATTGGACTCAAATAAAAGAAAAGTACATGATAAGAAAATGAAAATTACATCATGTGACTCGAAATATAGTGGCGAACAAGATGTAGCGTAGTTGGCGAGCATCTGGATCCTCAAACAAAGGGGATAGCTGGAGATGTTCTCATCACAAAGAGGAGCGCTTAGCACGCGTTGAGCTGGACGGCCGGTGGGAGACCGAGCGTGCCGAGCTAGTAGACCGCGCGGAGGAAGCCGAGCATCTTCGGCGGGAGGCTGAGGCTGATCGAGCTGACGTGGAGAAGCAGGTGCCGGCGGCCGAAGGGCGGACTGCTGAGGCCGAGCGGAAGGTAGCCGAGGTGGAGCAGAGGGAGGCCGGGCTCGCCGGTAGGGTGGGATCGGCCGGGGCAGAGGCTTTCGAGCAATACAATAGCTCAGAGGCTTACCGGTTCGACCTTAAAGAGGCTGCCCTCCCCTACTACGAGCTAGGACTTCTCCGAGGCATCCGCAAGGGGTTCCAGCAGGGCTACAACTGGGCCATTTCTTACGTCGAGGAGCAGGCGTCCGGAGTGGTTGACTTCCCATCCGGTCAATGTTATGACTTGGACTTGTCATCCTCTAGTTCCTCTATTTTGACGCAGGATGAAGAGGATCCCGAGGGCTCATCACCCGAGGGGTCGCCAACTCCGGATGCCTCGAGAGGGCACGCAACCGAGGCAGTTCCCACGCCGGTGGGGTCGGTGCCAGGGTCGGCCGTCGCCGAGGCTGCCGGGGGCAGACCGCTCGAGTCCTCTACTTCCGGTCTTCAAGGTGGGCTAGAGGCTTGATGTATCTGTTTCGCTTCTTCTTTTTGCATACCTTTTCCCTTTTTGAAGAAAAAGACACCCTTTTTTGTGTAGAGATAAATAAGGCAGTAGCATTGTGATGAAGACTTATCTATTCCATATCGCCATTGCCGTATTCTGTTCAGCATATCTGCAGTGGTTGGAAAGAACCGATATTTTTGCGTGGATCTCGCATAATGGTTAGGTGAGGGTCTGACAGGGTGTCTTTCCATTTTCTCACGCTTTAAATGCCTGGCCACTTCGTGTGTCCCGCTGGGGCGAAAGACGAGATGTTTGAGGTGATCATTCGTAGGGAGAAATCCTTCTAGCGTATTTTCGAGAGGAGGGAAATCATTTAAGGTAAGTAGCCTCCCTTCGCCTATAAAAAGGACTGAAGGGCGTCCCTTCCTCTCCACCGCTTAGGGTCTTCCCTGACAGTCTTTCCTCGTTCCTTCTTCACGTAGCGTTGTGCCGTTGTATTCGGAGCATGGAGGAAGCTCCGGAAGAGGAGCTGTCGACGACGGGGGGTAGAGAGTTCTTGTTGCTCCAGACTTGAAGAGGATTCGACGGCCGGTGGGCAGACTTGAAAAGGGTTCGACGTGCGGAGGCATGCCGTTTTCCCTTTACTAGTTCCGGCGGCGCTTACAGGGGGGCGAGATGGAGGACAGATGGGGGCATCAGACATCCCTGCTGCCCGTTCCTTCCTGCTCGCTTCACGGATGGGAGGAGGAAGCCAACTAAGCTCCATCCCTTCCGGGCCTTCCCCTGCCTCCTCATCCAGCTCTGCTGGTTTCTTTTTCTTTCTGGCAGCCTCTTTTTCCCTCTTCTACTATGGTCCTCCTTTCTTTCACTCTTCGGAGGGTGCCTGCACTCTCTTTCTTCCAAGGAGTTCACAGTTTGGCGGGGAAGATGCTTTCATATGCATTCCCTCTCCTCCTTCTCTTCCAACTTCAACTTGGAATGTAGCCTTCTCTTTCTTAATCCCTCTGTCACCTTTGTCTCGAGCTGCCCAAGCCAATGGGGTCAACCATCCTTTATCCGAGCCAGTTTCTACACTAGGCAGAGTCTGTGGCTGGACGCAAGGAGGTCATCCGAGTCAGCCGAGCGATGGGCTCATACGACGGCGCTAGATGGATCTTTTGCTTTTTTGACATGTATTCTATTGGCTTCGGCCTTCCTGATGTACAAACGGGTTGTTTGAATAAAAAGAAAGGAGCCTTTTGTTTTATCTCATGTCGTTTTCACAATACACAGTACTCAGAAGTAGAACTTGCGTAATGTAGTTGCGTTCTAGGTCCGAGGGATGGGCTCTCCTTCCATCGTGGATAGACGGTATCCTCCTTTTTCGAGCGTCTCGACCACTCGGTAGGGGCCTTCCCAGTTAGGGGATAACTTGCCCGCACCTCAAGTGGTCGAGAGGCTTCGGCTTTCCTGAGGATGAAGTCTCTCGGCTGGAAGTGTCTGTCTTGGACTTTGGCGTTGTAGTATCGAGTGAGGCGGCGTTGGTACTCCGTTGCTCTGATGCTGACAATCTCTCAGATTTCATTTGCTAAGTCGAGATTTTCGAGCAGTTTCTGGTCGTTTGTCTCGGACGGGAAGTAGATGACTCGGAGAGAGGGGTTGCCAATCTCCAACGGGATCACGGCCTCGGTACCGTATACCAGCTGAAAAGGGCTTTCACTGGTTGCCATTCTGGGAGTCGTTCTGTGCGACCAGAGTACGTTCGGCAATTCCTCGAGCCAGCTGCCTTTGGCTTTGCCGAGCCTAGTCTTGATGCCTTTTAAGATAATCTTGTTGGCATTTTCGACCAGCCCATTAGCCTGAGGGTTGGCAACCGAAGTGAAGTGATTGCGAATATTGAGGTCGGTGCATCTATCTCGGAAATACCGAGAATCAAATTGCCGACCATTATCGCTCACTATCGCCCGGGGGATGCCGTAGTGACAGATGATCGACTTCCAGATGAAATTCCAGACGACTGTCTGGGTGATCCTTGCAGTGGCTTCTGCCTCGATCCACTTAGTGAAGTTAGTCGATGGCGACGATAATGAACTTCTTCTGGGCCTGGGCCGTGGGGAATGGCCCGAGGATGTTGATTCCCCAGCGAGCGAAAGGATAAGGCTCGGCTAGGGTGATAAGCTCCGTTGCTGGCTGATGGACCAAGTGGTCGAATCGCTGGCAACGGTCACAACGTTGTGTGTAGGCTGAGCAATCACGATGTAGGGTGGGCCACCAATAACCTCACCGTAGCAAGATCCTGGCGAGCGACCTTCCCCCCAAATGCGCTCCGCACAGACCTTCATGAACTTCTTCGATCGCTCGTTGGCTTCGTCGGCACCGAGGCACTTCAAAAGAGGG